>JASPKZ010000037.1:3720000-3782500 GCA_030220185.1 Diploptera punctata
GCTTGTTCTGGGGGTAAAGGCAGCCGTCACGCAGGGCTGACACAAAGTGCCGATTGTCTAGAAAAAGTGGGAGTCTTAACCTCCTACTACCCCAAGGAGCACCTGAGGCCTGTTGTGGGATCACTTTTCTTTACTTTCACTAGGTGAAGGCTGAATTCGTATGTAGTGCCCTCGTATGTACGTTTAAAATTATACACTGTTATGTATTAATACATTAGTAGCGGTAGTCCACTTTTTTCGGATGTATTCTTCTTTGGGGGGGGGACTTTTTTGTGGTGGCAAAATCTATTTCATCAGGTAATGTTACAAAATTTATATAAAACTAGATGGCCCGGAGAACTTCGTACCGCCTTTAACTATTTTTACGTTAATTTTTCCGTATGGTTTTGTTGACTGAGATGAATTTATGTTGTCTGCATTCTCAGTATCATCCATAAGTGTATCATATGGATTATATACATTTGTTGATGGAATATTTTTGAGGAGGTTTGCTGATTTCATTATACTTTCGTTTTTTTCTACGAACTTGTTGGCAGTTTGGATTCTCATCAAGAAGTCTCTGTATAGTAATATCATCTTGTGATATATTGTAGTCATCTTGTTTTTCATTTAATTGAGGCACGGAGCTTTTTTCTGTAATATTAGGCATATTATTATAACTAATAGACTTACTTACAGTTCTGTTATTCCGTTCCTGAGGACCTTCATATGTTTTTAAATTGACATTCTTCTTAAATGTAAAATTTATGTCACATAGGCCTAATACCAATTTGCGGAAATTCACTCGATATCTTATCATTCATGGTCTCTAGAACTGATTCGCCATATTGTTCAATGTCCCTTCTCGGTCCAGTTAAATTTAAATTAAGTTGTTGTATTTCAGCCGGATTACTTAAAACTAATACTTACACACGAAATTAATATTATTATCAATATATTGAAAGTAAAATAAACACTGAACACACTTAAATTATGAAATAATCAATATTTGTAATTCAATTGAAATTCGCGGTTGCAACAAAAAGCACAGCTACCTGGATTTCTCTTTGTTAAATAATAAACCAATTACCTTACACCGTCATAATTACAACTCTTTGTTAAATAATAAACAAATAATTTGCAATAAAAGTAATGCGACTATAAATTTAGTTATAAACAACCGTAGGTCTCAAGTTGGATCAAACAGCACACAGTGTGCAAAATTTTATTAAAATCGGTTCAGTAGTTTAGGATTCCATCGCGGGCAAACAACGTGACACGTAATATTTATATATCAAGATAATTAAACTGTAAAAAAAATGGCCAGAAGTAGCTAAAGAAAAGACAACAACCGGCCAGAAAAGCTATTAGAAGCTTTTTCACTATGTTTTCAAAATGGTCAGATCTAGCCACAAAGTAGCTAAATTGGCAACCCTGGTTAGAACTATATTGTCGAGCGAGTTCGCTCAGACGGTATCGTTTGAAACTCACATTTGGAAGTTTCGGGTACAAATCCTTGTGCCGATCAACTCGCTCATTTTTTTACAATTTTATTCAAAAGGTATTCTTAATCACTAATTAACTAACCAACTCACTGACACTATCGAACTCTTAGTCATGGTCGCGCGGATATTAGTCCTCCATACATCCCTATCCTGAGTTAATACTTTCCAATCATTCACTGTATAATCTACTTCCCTCAAATCATGGTTAATATTATTCTCCCACCTCATTCTTGGTCTACCAACTGGGCTTTTCCCTCTTGGTTTTGCTTCAAGAAGCTTCCACACCGCTCTTTCATTTCCCATTCGTGCCGCATGTACTCCTCATCGCAGTCTACGAGACTTAACTGTTCTTATTATATCTGGCTTCCTATACATATGTAGCTCACTATTATGTAGTTTTGTCCATTCACCTGTCTGTTCACCTCTTTTTGGCCCAGAAATGTTCCTAAGAACTTTATTCTCAAATACTCGTAATCTTCTTTCCTCCCTTAAAGTAAGAGTCCATGTTTCGCATCCATGTAATATATTCGAAGGGTATTCTTACATTAATTCGCATATTTGTTTTAATTTATTATCCAATAAGTTACATTGTCGCGATTTACTGCGTATACCCACTGCTTCCTTTGGTGTCATATATTATGATTGGCCTACCTTTGGCGTTTATTTTTTTCTCGCTTTGAAGAATTCTAACCCACTGTGATCGGTGGTATCTTATTCAACACTTTCAGAGCTTCAGACTCATACAGTGTATATAATAATAATAATAATAATAATAATAATAATAATAATAATAATAATAATAATGCTTTATTTTAGCTGGCAGAGTTAAGGCCATAAGGCCTTCTCTTCCACTCAACCAGCGAATAGTAAAATTATACAAAAAATTACATACATATTACAATTTTAAGATATTAAAATACAGACTAAACAAAATACAAAGATGATGTGATCTAATACTAGCTAATACTAACAAAAACATAGAATATAATAAAATTTAAATTATGTAAAATAAAGTAAGTAGCTTCCTAGATGACTATTAATGGAATGCTCTATATAGTTGTTATGCAGTTAATGTTTTCATTGTGTCGAATTTAAGATATCAGTTAATTTGGATTTAAATAATGATAGCGATTGACAGTCCCTGACATGACTGGGAAGTGAGTTCCAGGCTCTAGTCATAGATATTGTGTAAGATTCAGAGTATAGACATGTCCTGTGCTGTGGTATCAAAAGTAAAGAAGAGTCTTGTAATCTTGTTCCTAAATTGTGATGAGCCAATAAATTTTGAAAACGTGTTGTTAAATAAGTTGGTAAATATGTGTGCAGAATTTGGAATAGTAAGGTATGTGAATGTAAAGTTCTTCTGTCATTTAGGCGTAGCCATGGTAAGGCCTGAAATGAAGGAGACACGTGGTCATAACGACGGAGATTGAAGATAAATCGAATGCACGCATTATGTATATATATATATATATATATATATATATATATATATATGCAATGTTTACATATCTTCCTGCGCCTAAGTTTTATTTTCCTTTTCCACTCGTCTCTATCCATCCACTCCATGTCCTCTTGTTCTCATTCCGCTTCTTATTTCCTGTATCCATGAGTTTCTTTCTATTTCCAGTTGGACATCATGCCAATGTTTTTCTGGGTAACCTTTCTTCTTGAATTCGTCGTACATGTTCATATGATTGCAAATGCTTATTTTTTTTAAACAATCTTATATTGAATATTTAATACTTTTTTTTTCTCGTATAATTTATTTCTTATTTTATTTTTTAAATTTAACATCGTTTATGTAGTGGTTAAGGCACTGAGCTACAAGCCGGAGGGTCGAGGGTTCAAGTCCCGTTGGGGTCAGGATTTTTAAAATGACCCAAACCCTCTGGCGGCACTATGGCCCTGGGGTCGACTCAGCCTCTAACTGAAATGAGTACAGACGCTTGTTCTGGGGGGTAAAGGCGGTAGTCACGTAGGGCTGACAACCCGGCTGATATAAAGTGCCGATTGTCTAGAAAATGTGGGAGCTTTAACCTCCTACTACCCCAAGGACCTCCGGGCCTGTTGTGGGATCACTTTACTTTATATATATATATATATATATATGTGTGTGTGTGTGTGTGTGTGTTCGTTTCCAACTGTAGTCTTTAGATGACAGCATCAGTTATAACTGATTGAGATCAAATATATCATATATGATCCATCCATAGTAATTCTGCCCGAGGGCAGGTCTTTCACTGCAATCATAGCATTTTCATGCTATGCTTGCAGCTTTACTAGGGAATTGTGTAGGTGTGGTAGCTTCCCGTTGCTTTCCACACCGTTGAAGGATGATGATGATGATGATGATGACCATATGATTTGGGGACCGTTTGGGCCTTAAAGTTTCAATGCCACCACTTTATTATTTTGACATTTTGGTATTCTCTCCTGGCACGGCGTTATTGTAACACACTTCTGAGGTTTGGGCGCCTGGAAGGCGGAGTTACGCTGTTCAGATGATATATATAACCCTAGCAATAGTTATTGAACAATGACATTTGTAATGGGAGCTTAGATGCGAGTCCTGTACTAACCAGATGTAGGTCTCAGCCAATAGGAAGTATGACCACACTTCATTGCTAACTCCCTCGCTAGCGAATATCAAATACAGTCACTGCTAAACATTTTTAAAATCTCACTACAAAGATTAATTAATATAGGTAATCTTTATCGTAGACTGCGATGGGCAGGACATGTGGCACGAATGGGAAATGAAAGACGTGCATGGAAGCTTTTTGTAGGAAAACCAGAGGGAAAACGCCCAGTTGGTAGACCAAGAATGATGTGGGAGAATAACATTAACTATGATTTGAGGGAAGTAGATTATACAGGGGATGATTGGAAAACATTGGCTCAGAATTGGGATATATGGAGAGCGTATGTCCGCGCGACCATGAACCTACGGGTTCGATAGTGTCAGTGAGTTAGTTAGTTAGGAGGCATTGTGTAAATAAAAAAAATCACAACTGTTAAGTAACAAACTAAATACACATTCACATTGCATTATAATTTTAAGACTTGAGGTAGCAAGTGTACAAAATATAATTAAAGTCTACGGGTTTAAATCTAAAATCAACACATCCGCGTCTCACTATAATTTTTTATGAACTGTACATAGGAACTGTTTTGTTTGTTCACGTGGCAGACAGGGAATTCACAGATCAGCAGTCTGGATAGGCTCTCCCATTGGATTTACGGTCAAGGACATTGTTCAAAATCCCTTGCGCGACCTATACGATATGTGGTGATGATGGTAATGATGCGCCAGGAGAGGTCTTAATCCTAAACTTAATGAATATGTTAATGATGGTCAGATTAAATTTCTGTTTAAAAGAAACTTTGTCGAGTAGCCAACCAATCACAGTCGTGTTTCACCTCGCTCTTTAACGATTTCTCTTTATCAGCTCCTCCTTTTGTGATAAAGAAAGCTCCTCCTTTTTAATGTTCTGAGCAGGTCAAAGCATCATTTTTCTCCAACAAATACATTGAATATAGCAAATAATGAAAAGATTCCTTGATTTTACTGATTTGTTTACTAAATAAATAAATGAATAATCCGTAATGTTGATTATGATACATAGTTTGGTGTGTTTCATTATTTCTCCACTTGGGTGCACTCTTACAATATTGCGATCTTATTTGGCAATAAATATGATCAAGGTGCAGTGAATGAATATAACCTCACATTTCTGATTTGTTTTCAAACATCGCCGTTTACATTAAATATATAAATATTTTAAAATAACTATAGTTAAACAATGATTTGTGAGTAAACAGCTTAATTTTATTCGTTAAATAGTCGTAACAAATGCCACTCTTGATTTCCAAATTCTCTAGATAAATTCACTCACTTCGTGAGTCACTTCGTGAGTCGTGAATTTATCGATAATTTGGAAATCACTCGTGGCAATACTTATGAAAGTCATGTTCCCTCCTCTGCATTTCATTTGGTATCATACATTTGGTACCAAATGAAATGCAGAAGATGGAACACGATTCAGAAAGGCCTACATAGTTTCAACCACTTGATGAAGTTTTCTTCTTGTTCTTCTTCACTTCTTGGTTTAGGCAAGAGTTTCCTGTTCCGTCTTCACTAATAGATCTAAGACAATCTCTTCCGAGGTCGTCCGACATCTCTTCTTCCTCTTGGAAAATAATGGAAGATTTTATTTGGGATCTACTTTCTTCCATTCTTTCTACATGTTCTTTCCACTGTATCTTGTTGTTAAGTATATTTTCTTTTATGGAGTAGATCTGCAGTTCTTCACGGATATCCTCGTTTCTTATCTGGTCCTTTCTAGTGCAGCCTTTTACTCTTCTTAAAAATTTCATCTCGGTTGCTTGGATTTTATTTTCTTGTTTGGTAGTGGTAATCCAAGATTCACTCCCATACAAAAGGACAGGCACAGCCATTGTTTTATAAAATGGCTGTCCCTGTCCTTTTGTTTTTGAAGTTTTTCAAACAGAAATTTAAATTTGTCGCGGACGACTTAATATCAGGTACTTATTTTAATATTTTTACACTTTATTTCATAACCTCAACTGTCCTTGTAGAAGTGTTGATTAAGAGATGTGCATCAGCATCATCATCATCATCATCATCATCATCATCAACAAGGATTAAGCCCAATGGCCTGTTCCGGTCTCATTATAGGTCGAATTGGTCCTTCCATCTCTTCAATGGTCTTCCCAACATTCTTCTCTCTTTTGGATTATAATTATACATTCTTCTTGGTATGCGCTGTTCATTCATTCGTAATACGTGCTGAAGATAAGCATTTTGATAATATTTTATTATTTCACAGAGATGAAATATATTAAGTTCTGTTCTTATATCTTCGTTTTTCTTTTTATCAGTCCTTTGGTATCCTGCTATTGCTCTCAACATCTTCATTTCAGTAGCCTCTATTTGTTTACTATCTGCCTTTGTTAATGTCCAGGTTTCACATCCATAGATAAGAGATGGAACTGCCAATATTTTGTAAAACTTCAAAATAGTTTCTTTTCTAGTCTTATTTAATAAAGTGCGTTTAATTGTGTCACGTAGATAATTGAATTTTTGTATTTTAGTGTGTTTATCTAAATTTCTGTCATTGCCTAAATGACATCTCAAATAATTTAAATTCTAAACTTCGTCTATAATTATATTGTTTATCATTATTTTTGTTCTTATTGCACATTTTCCTTTCAGAACTAATATTTTTGTTTCAGATGCAGATATTCTTAAATTGTATTTTAGAGAGATATTATTTAAAGTATAAAGGAATTGTTGTAAAGCATTTTCTGATGCTGTCATTATTACTTGATCGTCTGCAAAAAGCAGAGTTGGCAATACACTAGAGATATGCAAAAGCATTGATTACAAACAATTATGAATATCATTAACGATAATTGTTAATAACGACTTCAATAGAAAAATCATGTACAAAGCATAAGAAAGCGTGAATAATTATAGATGTAAAAGAGGGAGTAGGCCTACTTTGTGGAAATAAACGGGAACCTGCTGCAATTTTACGAATTCCTACTAAAACTGCAAACATAGCTGAGAATGTCGAATAAGCAGTGAAGGACCGTCTTAGAGGAGAAAAGCATGATTATACATGAACATTATAGGGAAGTTCGGGTAATGTGGACCTTTCTCTGTTTGAGTGGACCCTGTTAATATCTTCTTTAATTTGTGCTGCCCTCGAACGGAAAATATGTTAACTTCTTCCCCACATCAACTTTGATGTGTTCAAGGCCAGTTCCTTTTATTCTCTGTGCGAAAAAGTGTTTATTTGTGATATTTATGAAAATTACCACTTTAAAAGTTTCTTTATTTCTGCTATTGAATATTACAAATTTTGAAAAAAACTCCTAAATATATTATATTATGTAGATGCTGTTTTAATATACTGACGGGTTTGGTTTGATATTAGGTGACATAGTGGCTGTATAAAATAATTAAACGTAACAAAGGAATTCGGTTAATGTGGACCATCCACGAGGACCTGGGTTCACTTTACACGAATACGTATATTTTATCAATGAGGATGCTATCTGTAAAAACTATCCACTTAATTAATTTTATTTATTATCCTTGTAATTTTACTAAACCCAACGACCGTCGCTTTCTGCAGTTGGATATTATAATCAACAATAATTTTTCAAAATATTAAATAAATATCAACGCTTTTTAATTATGATCAGTCATAAATATTTTCAGATTAATCTGTGCCTGTCTGTGTAAATTAATGGAATAAATAAACTTAGTCCACCGCTGTGGTCTCGAGGTAGCGTGCTGCCTTGTCATGCAGCGGGCCCGGGTTCGATCCCCGGTCGGGGCAGTTTTTCTGGATGAGGTTTTATCGGGGTTTTTCCTCACCTCTAAGACATATGTCAGGAAAACTTTAAGGCCCAAACGGTCCTCGAAATCATATAGCCATCATCATTATCCTTCACCGGTGTGGAATGCAACGGGAAGCTACCACACCTACAATTCCCTAGTAAAGCTGCAAGCATAGCATGAAAATGCTTTGATTGCAGTGAAAGACCTGCCCTCGGTCAAAATTACTATGGATGGATGGATGGAATAAACTTAAAAATAGACTAAAAGTTAAGGTGGACTCTGCGGTCCACTTTATCCGAATATGGAGGTTAAAGTGGACCTTTCTTGTAATGTAAAAAAGTTTATAAATTATGAAGATGTTTCCATATTTGAATAAAATAACAATGCTGTTTCATAGTTACAACACTAATGATAATCACTGTAATTAAACAAAATTCAAATCCCTTAAATAAAAGAAGAAAAACAACAAATTCAAAATAAGGGTCCAAATTATCCGAAGTTCCTCCTATATGTTAACTCCAAAAATCTATTCCTTGATACCAATCTTGCTCCTCCTGGCGCGACAGGCCTACAAGGCCCTTAGCCTACCAACCGGCTGCTGGCCTCACATCCACATGTGTCAATCACAGAGGTAGATGATCAACAGGCAGTGTAGGGGTGACATGTGGTCAGCATGTCGAGTCCCCCAGCCGTTATAGCTGGTTTCCTCAACCTGGAGCTGCTACTTATTGTAGCTACCCAATTGCCTCGCGATGCTGGGTGGGCACCGGTCCCATACTGGCCGAAATACCATGAGAAAATTTCTTCCCCCATGGAGACTCGAACCCGTCCCGTAGCTCTGCGCCAAGGCTTCCTACCTTAACCGCTCGGCTACGGCGCGGGACATGAATAAAATTGTTAGTTTACAAATAGGAGCGAACAATAAAACAATTTTACAACTAACAAGACCATTTAAATGTTAATTTTGTCAGAAATGTTTGAAATATGTTTTATATATTTATAGCTGTCCTGATATAATTAGAGAGTAGTTGACTTTTACTTGTCATTCAAATATTTATGAAGCTGCTTTGTAATTGGAAGCCGCATTTTGATAAATATTTTACCATTATATTTATTTTAGCGATAATTCATGTCACCTCAAATAATTAAACACAACCGTAGAAATTGACTTTTGTGTAAAATGAAAATGTCATAGATATGTCGGTGGTTGGACAATTTTCACAAGCGTATTTAAATACTGAGTAGAATATCAAAACTATACCTTTAACTTTAATTTTTAATAGTGTTTTATGGATCTATTTAGTGTTTTATGTGGTCATTTACTATTGGTTTTAAAAATATGGTTATTCCCACCCTTACAAAAAGCTGGTGTTTTTGTCTATCAAGATCCATCACATCAAAAGCTGCCCTAAAATATGGAAGTGAAATTTGGATTTTAAATAAAAGAAACTCTCATAAACTTCAAGTAAGCGAAATGCGCTTCTTACGATCATTGTTAGGAGTTAATAGACTGGATCACCAAAGTGAACACGGCCTCCCCTCTTTTCACCCGACTATCAGAGGCAAACTGGAGTAACAAGTTTAAATGAAGATATACAAAGATACCAACAACAATGGAAAAATCATCTGAGAAGAATGGCAAGAAATAGACTTCCAAAATTGGCATTCCAATATACTCCAACTGGACATAGGGACCAAGGAAGACCAAAACATCGGTGGAAAGATCAAGACCATCTTCGCTAGGTTTACCGTACAGGCCACATGGCCTAAAACGAATTTGTTCATGATGATGATGATGATGATGAGGTCCATCTGATCTGCAACACAATAAGAACTCTCTTTCCTCGAATTAATTTAAAGCAGTGGAAGTAATAACTAACTCACTGGCCACGCGGACATAAGCTCTCCACACATCCCTAACCCGAGCTAACATTCTCCAATCATCCTCTGTATATTCTACTTCCCTCGAATCATGGTTGGTGTTATTCTTATTTATTTTATTTATTTAGCCTGGTGGATTTAAGGCCATGTGGCCTTCTCTTCCACTCACCAGGACAAACATATGTTACATATAAATACAAAAAAAATTACAATAATAGTCATACTAAACAATTAATTATCTGGTAATACTGAACAACAATAAAAATAATGTCTAATCATACAATAAAATTAAAGATAATTCTCTCACCTCATTATTATTCGCCTGCCTGTTTATCTCTTTTTGGTCCAAAATGTTTCCTAAGAACTCTATTCTCAAATACTCATAATCTTTTCTCCTCTCTTAAAGTAAGAGTCCATGTTTCGCATTCATATAACTGGGAGAATAACAGTTTTAAGGGGTCCTCATCTAGGGGTATGTGGATGGCGACCATAAGGTGCCCAAGCTGTGCAAAACATTTCTTCCACTTACTTGTGTTTTGCACTCTTTTAACTTTACTATCTAACCTCTCTTGGTTAACTCTTGTTTTTTCGACCCCAACGCTATTAGGGCATCCGATGGCTAGGGAGTCCTTCCTTTTTTCCATTTCGTCTTTCCTTTATTTTCTTTTCTTCTCCAGAAAAGCCTGACCAGAGGCTATAAGATGGCAGCCCCATCACTGGTCTTGCCTTCCTTTGGCCAGCAACCAATTGAAGGGACTATTATTATGCTTTCAAATCTTATACGAGAATTTCCCATAAGGGAAAATTTTCTATAGGATCGTAACAGGCCTTGGCCTAATACTTGGAAGGAAGAAGAAAGAAGAATATTTTCAGTTTAACTTTTTTTTACAGAAGTTGGAACGACAAGAATCGGTATAAAATCATAATATATAGCATGCATTTCTAGAATTGAGCCTATGTTCAATTTATTTGTGCATCTCATTCCTATTATTGTAATTATTATTGTTCCTAGGTGTTTGAATTCAGCCAGTTCTTGAAAATTTCTCTCATCTGCCATAAACTGTCCATTTCCATTAGGCCTTTATAATGTATTTCTATATATGAAAATATATTAACTTTATTACTTCCAGTCTCAATTTCTTAGTGTTAATCAATAGCAAAGGTGTGCATGTTGACCCTTAGTATCTCCTCGCTTTCGCCTTATAATACTACATCATCAGCATAAACTAACAGCTTATTAATAGGCTACCATTGAGTTCTAGGCTTCCTTCATCATCTAAAGATTTGATGACATGCTCTAGTACAAAATTGAATAGGCCTAGTAGAGGAGATGTAGTGGAAGTATTAGGCCTATAGATCTTAATGCACATATTTAGGTATGAATCTCTTGCGATAAATTTAATAAAAATGTCTTGTATAGGCCTACTTTGCATCACAAATGAAAGCTTTTCTCAAAAAAGAATAATTTTATAAAGATATTTGTTTATTCATTAATCAATTTAAAATAATCGTTGAGCATTGGCCTGATTTTCAGAAAGTATACGTCATGGAGTTTTAGTTTAGTCTTTAAGACTACATGAAAATCTCATTAAGATGAGAAGATCAGATTTTGTTCATCATCATCATCATCAACAATCATGGATTAAGCCCATGTGGCTTGTTCCGGTCTCATAGATTCTCATTCAAAAAGTTGAATCCATCTCTTTTTCGGTCTCTACCAATATTCCTGTCTGCTCTTGGTTTGTAATTAAGTATATTTTTTGGAATCCGATCATATTTCATTGTTTGAACATGTTCTTTCCAGTTTTTTCAAGATTTTTTATTTTATCTAAAAGTTTAAAAATATTTAGCTCATTTATAATATCTTCACTTCTTCTTTTATCTAGAAGTTTGCAACTAGCCACACTTCTCAGACATCTCATTTCACCTACTTCGATGACCTTCTCTTCTCTTTTAGTTAAAACCCAAAATTCACTACCATGCAATAGTAAGCGGACTGCCATTGCTTTATAAAATTTTAGTTTTGTTTCTATTCTTGTGTTTTTAAATATTCTTTTAATTGTGTCACATATATAATTAAATTTATTAAGTTTGTTAAACAGATCTTCATTTTTAAAATAGTAGATTTAATAACCCAGGTATTTAAAATGGTTCACTTGATCAATGGATTTCCCCTCCACGATTATTTTAGTTCTCACGGTATCTGATCTCTTAAAAGCTAAGATTTTCATTTTACTTATTGATATTTTCAAATTATAATTCTGTATAATGTTATTTAATTGAAAAAGTGATTTTGTTAAAAACAAAATTCTGATAGTTCCAGATATTGTTATTAGAGGATTTGCTTGTGTTTTGTTGATAGTTAATGCCACAATTACATTGAGATGGTAAATTAGAGAGTACAGACTAGGATCGCGTGTTGGTTCCCATGTGTGTAAGACTACACACTGGATGTATTATTCAGCAGACAAGCAAACTTCCATCTTAATGACTTTCAGTTTTGATTTGCATACATGCAATGCAGAACACTAAATATTTAAACACATTCAAACAAGAAGCAATTTTGTTACGCTAAAGCAAACAACCACTGCTTTTTAAGATTCCCTTAACAAGGACGTGGTCAGGATTCTTATCCAGAGATTGAGGTCAGGCTTTGAATATATATATATATATATATATATATATATATATATATATTATATATATATCCATCCATCCATAGCAATTCTGCCCGAAGGCAGGTCCTTCACTGCAATCATAGCATTTTGATGCGATGCTTGCAGCTTTACTAGGGAATTGTAGGTGTGGTAGCTTCCCGTTGCTTTCCACACTGGTGAAGGATGATGATGATAATGATAAGAATGCTGATGATGATGGCCAAATGATTACGGGGACCGTTTGGGCCTTAAAGTTTTCCTGACATTTGTCTTACAGGTGAGGAAAAAACCCCATAAAAACTGCCCCGACCGGGTTCGAAGCCGGGCCCGCTGCGTGACAAGGCAGCACGCTACCTCGAGACCACAGCGGTGAGCATATATGCCTATTTTTTTTGTAAAAGTGGTGACCGCGGTGGACTAATAGTTATGTTCCTTGCCTCTTATCTCGAGGGTCGCGGGTTCAAACCAGGCCGGGCTCGATGAATTGAATTAGGATGGATAAATCATGATTAAAAATATTATAGACATAACAAATAGAAGGACGAGAAAAATAAATACATTAATATTTAGGTCTCCATGCATATAATCGTCTCTATAAAAAATGTGGAAGATTTTTCTCGATCTTCAACCATTTTTTTTATAAAATTGAGGCTAGGCCTTTAAGGAGCAAGTCCTCCGGAAAGTACATTAAGCAGTGGGTCCCGAGTCTGAAGATTTTCAGGCTCATAAAAGAGCATGATGCCTAAATTAGTGCCTCAATGCAAAAAGTGTATCCTGACACGAGACTGAAGATTTTCAGGCTCGTAAAATATCCTTAAGCCTAAATAAAGAGGCCTCTAAGCAAAATTTACCGATCTCAACGAGTCTGAAGATTTTTACACTCATAAAACAGAATCGAGCCTAAATTAGTGCCTCAAGGCAAAATTTAATCGACCTTTTCCATCCTGACCCGAGTCTGAAGATTTTCAGGCTCGTAAATATCCTTAAGCCTGAATTAAAAAAAGCATCTAAATAGAATTTACTCACCTCAACCTCCTAGTAATACCTTAATTGCCTGTTAGGTGTCTCATTGAGTCGATGTGTTGACCACATGTCATTAATGATATCTATGAACAAATAATGTAACTTAAAATTAAGTTGGTCTAGTAACTCTTTACAAAGGAGAGTTTATGACTCAACAATGGGTTAAGCCATTATAAACAGATAGATAGATAAATAGATATCCCATCCTACTAGATGTCTCATTGAGGTGATGCGCTGACCACATGTCACTCACTGACAACTGTACAGAAGTAATGTAATTAAATTAGCTTGGTTAAGAAACTCGCTAGAGGAGCACCCATATCTTCGTGAGAGAACGTGTGAGGTAGATGCATACATACATCTGTAGAATGGATACGAATTCTATCATTAAACTTTCAGTGATTGTTCAGGTATGTTGGACGTTGGATGGGAGATTTAATACGAGGAACCGTGATCTTCGATAAGTTATTGGAGAATATTTAGGCACGATTATTTACTACCGTACATATTTTTTATATAATAGGCTATATGATATATCAATAAAACTAAATATATGGAAATGGACAGCTAATGACAAATGAGGGAAATTTTGAAGAAGTGGCTGAATTGAAATACCTAGGAACAATAATCACAATTAGGAATGAGATGCACAAAGAAATTAAACATAGGCTTAATTCTGGAAATGCATGCTATTATGTATTGCAGAGACTCTTGACATCCCAGTTCCTTTCAAAAAACGTTAAACTGAAAATATATATAACTATTATTTTACCAATTATAGGCCTATTATCTGGATGTGAAACATGGACTCTTACTTTAAGGGAGGAAAGGAGATAACGAGTATTTGAGAATAAAGTTCTTAGGAAAATTTTTGGACCAAAGAGAGATGAACAGTTAGGAGAATGGAGAAGACTACATAACCGTGACTACATGGTCTTTATAGGAAGCCAGATATAATAAGAACAGTTAAGTGTCGTAGACTGCGATAGGCAGGACATGTGGCACGAATAGGGAATGAAAGACATGCGTGGAAGCTTCTTGTAGGAAAAATCAGAGGGAAAACGCCCAGACGGAGACCAAGAAATCAAGGTTAATGTTATTCTCTCACTTCATTCTTAGTCTACTAATTGGGCGTTTTCCTCCTGCTTTCTGTAAGAAGCTTCCATGCATCTCTTTCATTCCCCATTGGTAGCACATGTCCTGCACATCGCAGTTTACAAGACCTAACTTTTCTTGTTATATCTGGTTTGTTTTAAAGCTTGTACATTTAAAAAAGATCATCTTCAAAGTATGAGCCTATTGGCCCATTCCACGATGCACAATATGCTACAGCTAGTCCTTCCAACGTCGTTCGGTCTTCAGGTCTATAATAAAATATCTGTTTTGATAAAGGATTATTTGAGATCCTTTGTACATGTTCAAACTATTTATATTTATTTCTGTATATTTTCTTGTTTATATTATATATTTGTAATTCATCTCTGATATCTTGACCTCTCTTTTGATCTCTTAAAGATAGACCTGAAACGAATTCCAGGAATCTCATTTCTATTGTCTCAATTTTATGTTTATCAGAGATCGTTAAAGGCCAAGTCTCATTTCCGTATATTATTGTTGGATATTTGATATAATTTATACTGACTATTTAATAATAATAATAATAATAGCTTTATTTTACCTGGCAGATTTAACTCGTGCCACAAATGGGAGTCAATGACCAATCACGTTTCAATGAATGTTGTTTTACAACCAATAACAGTCGGTGTTTCACCTCGCTCTTTACCGATTTCTCTTTATCAGTTCCTGCTTTTGTGGTGAAGAAAGCTCCTCCTTTTTAATGTTCTGAACAGGTCAAAGCATTATTTTTCTCCAACAAATACATTGAATATTGCAAATAATGAAAAGATTCCAAAATATCCTCCATACCAGACTTAAAATAATCTATTTTATTATATAGGTTCCGTAACCTATCAATTTCACCTAAAAATAATTATAACTTTCGTAGAAATAGACCTTTTGCAATCCTTGATTTTACTGAGTTGTTTACTAAAAATATTAATGAATAACCCGTAATGTTGATTACGATATATAGTTTGATGTGTTTCATTATTTCTCCACTTGGGTGCACTCTTACAATATTGCGATCTTATTTGGCAATAAATAATATGATCAAGCAGCAGTGAATGAACATAACCTCACATTTCTGACTTGTTTTCAAACATCGCCGTTTACATTAAATATATAAATATTTTAAAATAACTATAGTTAAACAATGATTTGTTAGTAAACAGCTTAATTTTATTCGTTAAATAGTCCTAACAAATACCACTCTTGATTTCCAAATTCTCTAGATAAATTGTAAATCACTCGTGGCATTACTTATGACTATTTATCTCATAGATCGATAATTTTGCCTCTTCCTGTTGATAAAACTATCTCTTCCTGTTCGTAATGAGAGATCTCCGCAAATTAACTTCTTTGACAAGGATATCGATTCAAAAATATACGATCGATATGGCACAGCAATAAATGCCAAAAGAATACAACTTGAAAAATTACCAAAAAAAAATGTTAGTTCTGTTCCCCTAAAAAAATATATTAAATGTTGTGTAATGAATCTGCATTATTGTTAATAGAATTTTTCTCATACAATCATCTGTTATTGATTTTTCCCAAGCCCAAAGATATTTAACGGTAAATATATGTTATTTATAACTGCACATTAAGCATAAGAATAACTCAGTATTTAATTTTATACCAAATTTGTTTAAAGAAGGAGATTCTAATACATTATCATAAGTAATGCCACGAGTGATTTCCAAATTATCGATAAATTCACGACTCACGAAGTGAGGAGTGAATTTATCTAGAGAATTTGGAAATCAAGAGTGGCATTTGTTAGGACTATTTAACGAATAAAATAAAGCTGTTTACTCACAAATCATTATTTAACTACAGTTATTTAAAAATATTTTTATATTTAAAGTAAACGGTGATGTTTGAAAACTAATGAGAAACGATAGGTAGCCTACGCTTCTACTGCTTCTTTTGTTTATCACTGCAACCAGATCATACTATTTATTGCCAAAGGAACGCAATATTGTAAGAATGCTCTCTAGTGGAGAAAAAATGAAACACATCAATCTGTATATTAATTCATTTTTGATGTCGTATACATTTAAGAAAGTGCAAACAGTGGTTTCTTTTTTTGGTGGTATAAATCAATTGCTACAAATGTTGACATGTAAGCACTATTATATACAATCTGGTAGCCGTATTTGTTATAGGCTCAGTCACTGCAAAATAACGGTCAGACCTGTTCAGAATATTAAAAAGGAGGAGCTTTGCTTAATATATGATAATCCTAACGTTGATAATTATTTCGTGAAACACGTCTCTGATTGGTTGTAATACAGAAATCATTGAAACGTGATTGGTCATTGACTCCCATTTGGGGCATGAGTTAAATAGTCATCATCATCCGGTATCATGGCAGCTGCCGCCGTCTTCCGGAAACCAAAAGCCATTCCTCTCTGTCCATCCATTGATCTTCTTCCAATCCTCTAACATTCATAGCCGCTTGTACCCTTTCTACCCAAGTTTTCTTCGGTCTCCTCTCTTCCTTCTTTCTATTGAGATCCATTCCATAACAATTTTAAGCAATCTTTGCTCTTGCATTCTTTTGACACGGTCATACCACTGTAATCTTTTCTTTTCTATAATGTCTATGATGTCCGGCTCTTCTTGTACACCCATAATTTCGCTTATTTCGTATTCTATCCATTCTATATTTTCCAGCTGATCTTCTTAAAACATCCATTTCTGTACATAAAATTCTTTTCATTTCCCTGGTAGGAATTTGCCAGACTTCAGCACCATATGTTAAAATGCTCTGAATTATGGTTTGATATATTTGTAATTTTCTATTTTTTGTAGTATTTTTACTCCACCAAACAGAGTTTAAAGCATTTATTGCTTTTTTTGTTTGTGTGATTCTATTTTTAATTTCCACTGTGTTATCGCCTGAATGGTTTAATTTTGTTTCTAAATAAGTGCATTCAATACTAGGTTTTAGTTCTTCTCCATTGTTGAAATTTATATTTTCTATTTCTTAGATCGGCCGCGGTGGACTAGTGGTTATGCTCCTTGCCTCTGGTCCCGAGGGTCGCAGGTTAAAATCCGGCTGGGGTCGATGGAAAAATCCATAGAGCAAGTCCTCCGGGAGGGACTTTAAGCCGTGGGTCCCGAGTCTGAAGATTTTCAGGCTCGTAAAAGATCCTTAAGCCTGAATGAAAAGGCCTCTAAGCAAAATTTACCGAATTTTCCCGTCCTAGTACTACCTTGGTTTCCTAGACGTCAGTATGAGGCGGAACGCTGACCACGGACCACTCAAATGACATCTATACGAAAACAAGTGTAACTAAATTAGTGTGGTTCAAATTCTTCCCTGTAGGGGGAGAGCGCCTAAATCTCTGTTAACGGAAATATGGGCTTACAAGAAGAAGATTCTAATACATTGAAACTAATTTGATTTATAGATATTAAGTTTTGAATTGTCGCGAGTGTTTCTTTTATAAGAAATGTATTTTGATGAACAAAAGAATATTAATTCGATAATTTGTATTCTGTGAGCTTGGACCATGTAATGCTTCCGCGCCAATGATTCAAATCTCGGTGCAGGAACAACCCGCTTTATCATCAGTAAGGTCATTGTCCCTTGCTCCATGTGGTTGGTGGAGCTTCCAGCCTGTCGGGTAATTTACACTAAATGAGGAAATGTGGTCTTCGTATTGTAAACGCCGAGGGGTGGAATGAGATGAACCAAAACTTTCGCTCCTGCAACACTTTCTCAACCCTTTTTTCTTTTCTTTCAAGGAACTAACGCCACGATTTATATGTGTTTGAGGAAGAAAACGAGGGTTGCCCAAAGAACTAGCTTATCCTCGTACCAAAAATATATTTTTCATTAAATTAATCTCCAATTATAATAATAATAATAATAATAATAATAATAATAATAATAATAATAATAATGATTTATTTTAGCTGGCAGAGTTAAGGCCATAAGACCTTCTCTTCCACTCAACCAGCGAATAGTAAAATTATACAAAAATTACGTACATATTACAATTTTAAGATATTAAAATACAGACTAAACAAAATACAATGATGATGGATCTAATACTAGCTAATGCTAACAAAAACATAGAATATAATAAAATTAAAATGATATAAAATAAAGTAAGTAGCTTCCTACATGATTATTAATGGAATGCTCTATATAGTTGTTATGTAGTTAATGTTTTCATTGTGTCGAACTTAAGATATCAGTTATTTTGGATTTAAATAATGATAGCGATTGACAGTCCCTGACATGACTGGGAAGTGAGTTCCATGCTCTAGCCATAGATATTGTGTAAGATTCAGAGTACAGACAGGTCCTGTGTTGTGGTATCAAAAGTAAAGAAGAGTCTTGTGATCTTGTTCCTAAATTGTGATGAGCCGATAAATGTCGAAAACGTGTTGTTAAATAAGTTGGTAAATATGTGTGCAGAATTTGGAATAGTAAGGTATGTGAATGTAAAGTTCTTCTGTCATTTAGGTGTAGCCATGATGAGGCCTGAAATGAAGGAGACACGTGGTCATAACGACGGAGATTGAATATAAATCGAATGCACGCATTATGAGCACGCTGTAGTCTGTCAGATAGATCAGTTGTCAGATTAGTCAGTAATATGTCGCAGTAGTCTAAGTTGTGGCCTTATACGAGTCTGTACAAGTATTTGGTTTTTAATTTTTGTAGGAATGAAGTTTTTAAAACTATTTAGGGAGTGAAGAATTGAGAACAACTTTCTTGCAGTATTATTAACCTGGATTTTCCAGTCTAGGTGTTGGTCCATGTAGATACCCAGATTTTTTACTACTGAGCTGTAGGGGATATTTTTGTCATTTAGGAGAATGGTAGGGATATTTTCGTAATTTATAATGCTTTGGATTCGCCAATGTCCTATAATTATGCACTGTGTCTTGTCAGTATTTAGATTAAGTCCATGTTTCTTCGACCATTGGGAAATTGAGTCTAGGTCACTATTTAATTTGTCTAGTGTGTCATGTACATCGTCAGGATGGGAGTGAATTATAATATATGCGGGATGAAAACAGAAGTCTAATACAAAAATACTAGCTATTCATGGGTTTTGGCTCTTTGTTGATACATTGAACTATGGTTTTGGTCGTATTACAGAGAAATTTATAATGATCTGTTACTGTTTTGATAGGCCTACATTTAAGCCTTAGACCTAACTAACTAACTAACTCTCTGGCTCATAAATTAATGTTAATAAAAAAGAGTTATTCTTATCTTCGTAACATTCAAACAAAATAATTTTAAAAATTAATAATTTTAAAAATTAAATAAGCTATCGAACCCGTAGGTTCATGGCCGCCCGGGTATAGCTTTCCACACCTGAGATAATATTTTCCAATCATCTTCTGTATAATCTACTTCCTTCAAATCATGGTTAATGTTATTCTCCCACCTCATTTTTGGTTTACCAATTGGGCGTTTTCCTGTGGTTTTCCTACAAGAAGCTTCCATGTCACTCATTCATTTCCCATGTCCTACCCATCGCAGTCTACGAGACTTAACTGTTCTTATTATATCGGTTTCCTATAAAGATCATGTAGTTCATTGTTATGTAGTCTTCTCCATTCGCTTTTTTGTTCATCTGTCTTTGGTCCAAAAATTTATCTAAGAACTTTATTCTCAAATACTCGTAATATTTTCTCCTCTCTTGAAGTAAGGGTCAATGTTTCGCATCCATATAATAGAACTGGGAGAATAAAAAGTTTTATATATTCTCAGTTTAACGTTTTTTGAGAGAATTTGGGACAAGAGTTCCTGTAATATGTAATAACGTGCATTTCCAGAATTGAACCTATGTTTAATTAATTTATGCATCTCATTCCTATGACCTAAAGATCAAGATCGTACAAATACGAAATTAAATAACTAACTAACTCACTGGCACTATCGAACCCGTAGGTTCAAGGTCGCACGGACACAAGCTCTCCATATATCCCTATCCTGAGCTAATGTTTTCAATCATTCCCTGTATAATCTACTTCCCTCAAATCATAGTTAATGTTATTCTCCCACCTCATTCTTAGTCTAGCATCCAGATGTTTTCCTTTTGGTTTTCCTATAAGAAGCTTCTACGCACGTCTTTCATTCCCCATTCGTGACACATGTCCTGCCCATCACATCTACGAGACTTAACTGATCTTATTATATCTGGCTTCTTAAAAATTTCATGTAGTGTACTGTTATATAGTCTTCTCCATTCACTTGTCTGTTTATCTCTCTTTGGTCCAAAATTTTTCCTATACAATAGCGGGGCGCTAGAGGTATTAACTCGTGAATTAGATAAATACTCCCTATATTTATGACACTCTAGGAGATTATCAATGTAGATTTTAAAGAAATAAGTCTACAACAGATCAGATTTTTAGTATAAGTGGGAATAGGAAATTAAGTACCTACGTAAAGCAGGAAATTCTGGATACCATTCAGAACAATACCTCCCTCTCCTCGACTTGTATTTAAGAATTTGAAAGTTAAAATTTATAAAATTATAATCTTGTCTGTAGTAGGCCTACTGTATGGCTAGGAAACCTAACCTCTTATATTAGGGGAAGAAAACAAGCTAAAATTATTAGAAAATAGGATCCTAAGACGAATATTCGGTCCCACAATGGATGAAAATGGATACTGGAGGAAACTTCAAAATTAATAAGTCAATTTATATAATTGTATTAAGCCTAATAGCCTATTGTCATAATTAAACCTAGGGCATTGAGATGAGCAAGTCACCTTCGAGTAACTCCAGTAGGAGATAGAAGAATGCTTTTAATTTTTTATTGGAAAATTCTTGGTTGAAAAAAAAAGAAGAAGAACAGGAAGTCCTGGTGTAGCCGGGAATATAGGCCTAGTATTCGGATGGATCTTCTATATGTATGTGTATACCCCATACATTTTTCTTCACCTGTAAGACAAATGTCAGGAAGCTTAGGGCCCAATGGTACCCGAAAAACATCCGGCCATCATCATTATCCATATCATTATCAGCATCATCCTTCACCGGTGTGAAAAGCAACGGAAAGCTACCACACCTATAATTCCCTTGTTAAAGCTGCAAAGGAGTTCATGAAAATGCTATGATTGCAGTGAAAGACAGGCCATCGGGCAGAATTATTATGGATGGATGGATACCCCATACGTCCCACGGGGGGGGGATATGGATTTTTTTTAGGATGGAAAAGTCCAAGGAGCAAGTCGTGGGCCCCGAGCTTGATGTTCAGGCACATACAAAATCCTTATGCCTGAATAAAATGGACTCAAACTTTAAGGGAGGAAAAGAGATTGCAAGTATTTGAGAATAAAGTTCTTAGGAAAATGTTTGGACCAAAGAGAGATGAACAGACAGCTGAATGGAGAAGACTCCGTAACAGTGAACTACATGGTCTTTATAGGAAGCCAGATATAATAAGAACAGTTAAGTCTCGTAGACCGCGATGGGCAGGGAATGGTTGGAAAACATTAGCTCAATATAGGGATGTATGCAGAGCTTATGTCCGCGCGGCCATGGACCTTCGGGTTCGATAGTGCCAGTGAGTTAGTTAGAGTGATATGCCTGAATGAATGGCCTCTAAGCAAAATTTACCGACCTTTTTCATCCTTGTAACACCTTAGTTGTCTACTAGATATCTCATTGGGTTGGCATGTTGACCGTATACCATTCATGACATATTTAGGGAAATAAGCGTAGCTGAATTAACTTGGTCTAGTAACTCCTAACAAAGGGGAGGATAGGGCCCAACATTTGGGCTGTTTCGCCATAGTATGTAGATATCATGCAATGCCTAAACGATAAGAAATATAGTATCCTATTCTGTGGCAATAATGCCAGCTACAGTGCCTTCCGCTGTGAGGGTCACTCTTTTTCTGCCAGAGTTATAACATCTTTTCGTGCGTGTTTATTTACATGAGTTCATCTCTCCTTCCACGACTACATCCCTAGCTGTTAGCATAGTATATAGATATCATAAAATGCCTAAACGATATGAAATATAGTATCCTATTCTATGACAATAATGCCAGCTACAGTGCCTTCCACTGTAAGGGTCACTCTTTTTCTGCCAGAGTTATAAGATATGTTCGTGCGTGTTTATTTACATGAGTTCATCTCTCCTTCCACGACCTCATCCCTAGCTGTTAGCGTAGAGATTCTCCTTCCAAACTCGGTTTGTTTGAGTAAAGAAATAACTATACTGTAGCCGATGCCTTGTTCACATCAGATCTCTGATGCTTCTTTTTCCCCCACTTTTAAATTATACGTTGCAGCTATCTTAAACATGCCTAGTGATGTCCAAATCTAAAACTTCCATTTCGTATAAAATTATTCAATTTCCGGCCAGAAATCCATGCAGCTGTAATAGTTATGATTTTTTACTGATTTTCATTCCCATATAATCTCAAGATTAGGCTACATTATTATTTCCAAAGCAGCACTTAAATATGGAAATGGAGTTAGCTTCTTGAATCGGAGAGATCAATAGAAAATTGAAAGCAGTAGGCCTACATGTGAGATTTTTGAGATCATTTCTTGGATTCATAAGATTAGATGATCAAAGAAATTATGAATACGGCCATGATTCTACGGGTTCGATAGTGCCAGTGAGTAGGTAGACCTAAGTAAGATATTTGAATTCAGCTATTTCTTCAAAATTTCACCCATTTGTCATTAGCTGTCTATTTCCATTATATAATATATTTCTGTGTGTGAACATAGGCCTACATTTATTTTATTAATAAAAACACACAGATATATTGGTTTATTTACAGTCGCTTTAGTGAACAAAAGTCACGGATTCTAATATAGCCAGTAAAAAAAATAGCTCTTCAGTCTTTCTTTGACATATTATGTCCTGGAACAAACAAAGTCTTCTGTAAAAAGATAGATATAAACATTGTTTTTAATAGACAGATGACCACTTCAATTCCCTTTAGGCCTAATAACGTAAATGCGTGCGCTCATATTTCCTAAGGGGCTTCATAACGTATTAATAAGATATTTTCACATTTTAAAGTATTTTAATTCAATTAATAATCCAGTATTTTATAGTTTATATAAGATCCACCGCCGCGCAGTGGGCCCGAGTTCGATCCCCGGTCGGGACAAGTTTCCTGAGTGAGGTTTTGTCTGGGGTTTTCCTCACTTGTAAGACAAATGTCAGGAACGTTACGGCCCAAACGGTCCCCGAACATCATATGGTCATTATAATCATCATCACTCATATTCGCTTTAGATTAAGGAATCTCCTGGACTATCATCATCACCCATTATATCATCGGGACAGCCGTAACCCCGCTTTCCAGGCGCCCCGACCTCAGAAGTGGGTTACAATTACACCAGCAGTGCTAGGAGAAACACCATAAATGTCGAAATGACAACTTGGGGTATTAAATAAAAACATTTTTATAAGAATGTTTAATTCTTTTTATTAATAATTTTCTCTACATTACATTAGTTATCCTTCAGCCCAAATGTATTTGCTCCACCACAGATTTCTATCCTCAACATCTTCTTCTTTGAGGTCATATCTGATAATGATATTCTTACTTTATCCATTCCTTGTTCTTTGGGTTTCCCCCTCCTCCTCCTGCCTTCAGTATTCCATTCCAGCAAGCATCATTATTGGGATTCAATTATTTAACCATGATTAAAAACGAACTAATAAAAACCTTCATTTTTTTTTAAATTTAATTAAATAATCATCATATCATTATCCGTTACGAATTAGGCCTTTGTAGACCTGTTTCAGCCCCATCTAACAGTCTTTTAAGAGGTCTTTCTGTTCGACGATGCAGACCTACATTGGGCTTATATTGCATTATCACATTTGGGATTCTTGAATTATCCATTCTTTTTTACAAGATCTAATCCAGTTTAATTTATACGAGTATCAATTGAGTTTTTCTTCTACTGATTCTACTTCTAATTGTTCTAAAATTTCTTCATTCTTTTTTTTTTCGATCTAAAAGAATGTATCCTGCTGTCCTTCTGAGAAAATTCACTTCCGTTACTTTTGATTCTGCTCCTGTGTCTTTTTCTTAATGTCCAAATCTCACTTCTGTATAAAAGGGAGGGTAATGCCAAAGTAGGCCTATTAGATATTTTTATTCTTGTGGATTTTTGTACTAATTTAGTTTTTAATGTATTATTATAATTAAATAATTAATCCTATAAAAAGTTCTTAGGAAAATTTTTGAACCAAAGAGAGATGAACAGACTGATGAATGGAGAAGACTACATAACAATGAACTACATGGTCTTTATAGGAAGTCAGATATAATAAGAACAGTTAAGTCTCGTAGATTGCGATGGGCAGGACACGTTGCACGTATGGGGAATGAAAGACTTGCATGGAAGCTTCTTGTAGAAAAGCCAGAGGGAAAACGCCAAGTTGATAGACCAAGAATGAGGCGGGAGAATAACATTAACTATGATTTGAGGGAAGTACATTATACAGGGAATGATTGGAAAGCATTAGCTCAGGATAGGGATGTATGGAGATCTACTGTCTGCGCGGCCATAAACCTACGGGTTCGATAGTGCCAGTGAGTAAGTAATAATTAATCCTATATTAGCCTCATGGGTTAGTGGTCAGCGTTTCTGACTACTGTTCATGAGGTCTCGGGTTCGATTCCCGCTCAAACCATAGGAATTTTTCCTTAAGGAAATTATTACTGTGGTTGCACAAGGTCTGGAATTTAGGTCAAGTTTAGGTTAAAAACTCAACTGGCGCGTCATTATCATTTATCACCCATCATATTATCATAAGTAATGCCACGAGTGATTTGCAATTTATCTAGAGAATTTGGAAATCAAGAGTGGCATTTGTTAGGACTATTTAACGAATACAATTAAGCTGTTTACTCACAAATCATTATTTAACTATAGTTATTTTAAAATATTTATATATTTAATGTAAATGGCGATGTTTGAAAACAAATGAGAAACGATAGGTACGCTTCATCTGCTTCTTTTGTTTATCACTGCAACCAGATCATACTATTTATTGCCAAAGGAACGCAATATTATAAAAATGCTCTCTAGTGGAGAAAAAATGAAACACATCAAACTGTATATTAATTCATTTCTGATGTCGTATGATGTAAATACGACAATTATATTTTTCTGGATTGTTACCTGGGAAAAAATAAATTTAAGAAAATGCAAACAGTGGTTTCTTTTTTTGGTGGTGTAATCAATTGCTACAAATGTTTTTATATTAACTCCCGCATGCGGCATGTGTTGACATTCATGCACTATATATACAATCTGGTAGCCGTATTTCTCTCAGGCTCAGTCACTGCAAAATAATGGTCAGACCTGTTCAGAATATTAAAAAGGAGGAGCTTTCTTTAATATGGTAATTATAACACTGATAAATATTTCGTGAAACACGACTCTGATTGGTTGTAAAACAGAAATCATTGAAACGTGATTGGTCATTGACTCCCATTTGGGGCATGAGTTAAATAGTCGGGGTAACGTAACTCTGCCTTATAGGCGCCCCAACTCGAGAAGTGAGTTATAATAAAATTAAGCTAATGCCAGGAGAGAACACAAGAAATGTCAAAATGATAACCTGGGGCATTGAATAAAAAGGAACATTCTGTTGATTACGTCTTCAATAACACTTCCCGCTTATAATCTGGACTATAGAATCGATCGCTGTTAACAATGACAACTCATTCATCCTTACTCCTATAATTTCTAGCTTTTAAAGCACTTATTTGGATGCCGACATTATGTCAATGAGCTTTTGATTGTTGCGTGACGGTGGCATTTACCCCAAGGCATTATTCAATAATAGAATGAAGATGTCAACAAACATAATACATGATATAGTGTATATTGTAGTTTTAAGTAATGTCTGTTCCTGTATTGATGTATGGATCAGAATGTTGGACGATCACTAAAAGACAAGAACAAAGATTGGAAGCAGCTGAGATGCGATTTTTAAGAAATATAGCAGGATATACTCTGCTGGATAAGAAAAGAAATGAAGATATAAGAAAGGAACTAAATATTTTAAAACTTACAGACCGAATAATTAAATATAGGAACGACTGGAAAGAACATGTTGATAGAATGCCAGAAGGAATATTTCCAAAATTATTGCTAAATTATAAATCGCACGGTAGGAGAAATGTTGGTCGCCCACACAGTAGGTGGTCTGAACAATTTTAACAATTCTAGCTTTCATGAAATCGGAACGAGCCAACTGGCTTAATCCCTGGATGATGATGATGATGATGATGATGATGTAATTTAAATACAGTAAACATCATATCACATACGTAATTATGTATAGAGTGAGAATGTTTCAAAGTTCCTATTTCATTCTCCTAGTGTTTGTAAAGAAAATATGGCCGGGTGGGAGATGACCAGCTTTTTATTTACCCACTTTAACAGTACTTAATTGCAAGAAATGTTAATAAAACGTTATATTAAATGTATTTACTTGCGAAGAAGTAATTATCATTTCTTACTTTTACTCATAAATATGAAAATAAAGTGGGACTATTTCCTGTCATGACCATTCTTACTTCTAACCAGCGATAAACCACCGATTATTACACTTTTACATCACCGATGACCAGCGATACACCACCAATGATCAGCGATGAACCCACTGCTAAAGCATATCTGTGGTTTCAACAAATTAATTCCGAATTTATCATTTACTTATTTCGATCTATCTATTCGGGTTTTTACAGCTGCTGCCGTCTTCCCGTGCCAAACTTCCAAATCCTACGATCTTGGGCATCTTCAATGCTTAGCCCTCTTGCTTGCATTAATGTCTTCATGTTTTCCTTCCATGTTAACTTTGGTCTCCCTCTTTTCTTTTTTCTGGTCGGATGCCATTGATATAGTTGCTTTGGCCATCGCTCATCTTCCATTCTTAAAACATGTCCTAACCATTTTAATTCCTTCTCCTCAATTCTTTCAATTATGCTTTCTTCTGCTTCCATTATGTTTATAATTTCCTTATTTGTGACATGTTCTAATTTTTACTTTCTGGCAACTCTGCGTAAATAATCAATTTCTAGAGCTATTAGTCTATTCTTGTAGTACTTATTGATTGTCCATACCTCACTTCCATACATTGCAACAGACTCCACCAATGTTTTACCAATATATTTTTTGTGTCTTTCCAAATATGCTTATCCCACCATATGGAATTTAACGATGATATTATTTTGCTACTCAATTCAATTCTATGTTTTATGTTCTCTTTGCCTTACCTTCAATGTTATCCATAATTATTCCCAAATATTTAGTTTGTTTCACTTGCTTTATTTGGATTCCTTCTTCCAATATAACATTTTCTCTTTCGTTAGATGCACAAAGAAATTAAACATAGGCTCAATTCTGGAAATGCGTGCTATTATGCATTGCAGAGACTTATGATGTCCCAACTCCTTTCAAAAAACGTTAAGCTGAAAATATATCAAACTATTATTCTACCAGTTATATTATATGGGTGCGAAACATGGACTCTTACTTTAAGGGAGGAAAGGAGATTACAAGTATTAAAGTACTTAGGACAATTTTTGGACCAAAGAGAGATGAACAGACAGGTGAATGGAGAAGACTATACATAACAATGAACTACATGGTCTTTATAGGAAGCCAGATATAATAAGAACTGTTAAGTCCCGTAGACTGCGATGGGCAGGACATGTTGCGCATATGGGGAATGAAAGACGTGCATGGAAGCTTCTCGTAGGAAAGCCAGAGGGAAAACGCCCAGTTGGTAGACCAAGAATGTGGTGGGAGAATAACATTAACTATGATTTGAGAGAAGTAGATTATACAGGGAATGATTGGAAAGCATTAGCTCAGGATAGGGATGTATGGAGAGGTTATGTCCGCGCGGTCATGAACCTACGGGTTCGATAGTGCCAGTAAGTAAGTAAGTTGTGGTCTTATTTCTCAAATATCTTCTTATTGAACCACATATCTGTTGAAATTTCCCTACTTTTTTCCTCCATGTCCAAATTTTGCTGGTACGATATCATGCATCCCAGATAATTGAAACAAGTTACTTGTTCAATTATGTTTCCTCCAATTTTCCTACAATTTTTGTCCTTTTATGCTGAGTTCCAATAAATGCCATTGTCTTTGTTTTCTCTGTTGATATATTTAAATTATAATCGTTTATTAGTTTCCATAATTTATAAACTGATTTTTGTAGTTGATTTTCTGAGGAAGCTACAATGATCTGGTCATCTGCGAATAAAAGACAGTTCATTTTCGTACCGTTTATCATAAAATGTTCATCTAAAATTGTTTGCCATGTAAATTTTAATACTGCTTTTTAAGTTGGAATTTGTGACGATAAAGGAAAACAGGTGCAGTTATAGAAAATCAAAACGTCTAATAAACACATGTTTGATATAATATATTGACATAAGTTGACTGATTCGTGTGTGATTCTGACGTATTCGTGTGAAAGGGAAAAACATTTAAATTATCGAAATTCTTTGTATTTAAGAATCATCTAATTTCCTCTATGCGTATAGTTAAAACTCGCATAACCGGTTCCTCCTTGTTTTTTTCCTCAAGCAACCAAATTCTCCCAAGCAGTTATGTTGAATTGAGAAACAGTTAGTCATATTACATTTTTAACAATCCTGTGAATTCAGAGGTTATAACATTCTTTATCAGATTCTCTCTTGTATTTGTCACGTATGCGATTAGTAGAGTCCAGATGTTAGGCACTTGAAAAGTTTAAAATAGGCAGGCAAAAAGGCACTAAAAATCAAAATAGGCTCTTATAAATAGTGACTACAACATACATTTTAACAGCCTTACGTAAAGAATATAAACATATGCTATCAATAGCATACGAAGATACCATAGATGATTTTGGAACTTGTTTTGCCTTTTTACAAAAAGCATATTTATGTTTTGCAGTGTGTTCGTGCTGCGAAACATGGCACTTCTTCGCGCAATTAACTGAAATTTTACACACTTCGCAAAACAATATTAAACAGTCACTTGAGAATATTTCAGCACCAAATTCTTCACGAAATTGGTCAGTTTGTCTTTTACTGTTGTCCGTTCTTTAGGCATCGTAAAACAACTGTTCTAAAGGTAAAAACAAATAAAACATAAAAATAAATAAGCCACATACATTTGTCGCACCACTTTGACTTCGAAGCATCTGTCTGTGAAGGAGGACTACAGACTGAATTCAGTGTTATCAACATAAAAAATAATATTGCTAGTCACTTAAAGATTTATATGCAATGATATGTGTCATGAAGTTTGTCCATTTCAATTAATTTCATTGAAATACTAAGTTAATTTCGGGAAAGAAATGGCAAATAGGCATTTATAGGCATTGTAAGCTGAAATAGGCATTTATAGGCAAAATTAACTTCATGGAAAACAACTCTAGGGTTGTCGGTATTAACTAATATCAAGTAATTTTTATAATATCTATAATACATAACTGTAGGCATTTTCCCTAACATCCGGTCTCTAGTGATTAGTATCTCAGACAAGAGGTACGATAATTGTAAGTTTGTCCCTGTTTTAATTGCTTGTTTCAAAATATTTTTGTTTATTTTATTAACGATAATTTATTATTTTTTATCCGCCTTTGGAGGAGAAATTAATTTTTCATTTTTATCTGTAGATGTTATATCGTCTAAAGAAATATTTAAATACATAGCCTAAAACGAGGCTCAATTCAGGAAATTCATGTGCATTACAGGGACTCTTTGTTGTCCAAACTTCTCTAAAAAAACTTTAAATTCAAAATATATAAAACTGTTATTCTCCCAGTTGTGTTATATGTATTTGAAACATGGACTCTTACTTTAAGTTAGGAGAACATATTACGAGTATTTGAGAATAAAGTTCTTAGGAATTTTTTGTGTCCCGCACCGTAGCCGAGCGGTTAAGGTAGGAAGCCTTGGCGCAGAGCTACGGGACTTGCGCTGGTTCGAGTCTCCATGGGGGAAGAAATTTTCTCATGGTATTTCGGCCAGTATGGGACCGGTGCCCACCCAGCATCGTGAGGCAATTGGATAGCTACAATAAGTAGCGGCTCCAGGTTGAGGAACCAGCTATAACGGCTGGGGGACTCGACATGCTAACCACATGTCACCCCTACACTGGCTGTTGATCATCTACCTCTGTGATTGACACATGTGGATGTGAAGGGCCAGCAGCCGGCTGGTAAAAGGGCAACCGCTGAAAAGTGGAAAGACCCTCAATCGGAGGAATTTTTTTGGACCAAAGAGAGATGAACAGACAAGTGAATGGAGAAGACTACTTAACACTGAGATACATGATCTTTATACGAAACCAGGTATAATAAGAAGAGCTAAGTATCATAGAGTACGATGGGTAGGACATGTGGTACGATTGGGGAATGGAAGAGGGACATGGATTGTAGTAACCAGAGGGAAAACGCCCAGTTGGTAGACCAAGAATGAGGTGGGAGTATAACATAACTATGATTTGAGGAAGTAGATTATAGGCCCCTACAGGGAATGTTCGGAAAACATAGGTTCAGGATAGGGATATATTGAGACCTTATGTCCGCTCGGACATGAATCTAAGGGTTCGATAGTGCCAGTAATTAGTTAGTTAAAAAATATGATTACTATTTTTATAAATATTTTCGCTCTTGTTCTAGCTCATTGCTAGACGGGTTTCTCATCTTAAATTTCAACAAAATGGACTTTAAAGGCCGGTATTCAGGAACCAAGCTCTATAACTTAAGAGAGTATTCATAAAACTCTCTACGCCATAGAATCGCTCTTTGAGTAAAGGTTGGTTCGTAAAACGTTTTATGAATAATCTCTACGTCATAGAGAGGGGGAAAGAGTCGCTCTTTGCGTAAAGCTTGGTTCCTGAATATCGGCCTAAGTTACTTCTTAAAACCAAATAAAAAAGTAGTAAAAGTAAAGAGTGTGTGGAATGAAATATGAAAAGATAAATTAAATATGTGTTTTTATTTTTAGTTAAAGAAAATTACGGGTCAATTAAATTGTATGGTATACTTTGCGACGAGCCTAAACTTGTGGCTTGCTAGAGACAATTTTTTTAAAATTCGGACTTCAGGTAAATTTACACTTCTAATGACCGGGTTTCGCTGATTTTTGGACAATAACTACCTCAGTTTTATTTTAATACAACATATTTAGTTTCGTTCTCAAATATACAACATTGCAACCGCCTGGGTTTTTTAAATTATCGTTTCAGGTGAACTCCTACACCTAATGGTTTTAGAGTATAGGCCTAATAGATAGCGACCAATCACACTCCATACCTGAAAACCTGCATATACAATTTTTCTTAACCCTTAAATTGGCGAAACAATAATTTCTCGTACCAGTTATTCAAATGTTTCGGACCGCAAAGAAAACAAAATCATGTAAAAACTCTAAGATATTATTGTAGGCTACATTATTACGTAATTTGACACAGACTTAAGTTATGTATAATCATTTGTTTTTTATTGTCTTATAAATACAATAAATAAATAAATGAAATCAATGTATCTTAAAAGATACATTGTGAAGTTAAGGGTTAAAAATAGACTAATTTTCGAGTTTTACACGCAAGCTGAATTTATATAATAATAATAATAATAATAATAATAATAATAATAATAATAATAATAATAATAATAATAATAATGATAATAATAATAATAATATTTTTAATTTAGAAATTTTCCACAATACAGTGTTTCTCCTTCAAAACCAAAATTATTTGTCGCCAGAGGTTCATGTTTAAACATCTTCTTCTCTCAATTCTCTAGCTTCCATACTTCTCTTCACTCCATCCACCCATCGTTCTCTAGGCCTGCCTCTTCCACTTCTTCTATTAGCTTTCCAATAAGAATCTTCTTTGGCATTCTCTCTTCTTCCATTCTTATGCGGTGTCCATACTATTTCAAACGATTTTCTTCTATTTATCCTAATATTTTTTTTTCAACTTGCATAATTTCCCTTATTGTTCTGTTTCTGACATTACCCTTCTTGAAATTCTTGTCGATCGCCTCCAAAAATCCATTTCTATTGCTAACAACTTGCTTTCTACTACTGTCCAGGTTTCAGGCCCATATAATAAAATACTTTGGAAAAGAACTTGAAATAATAATAATAATAATAATAATAATAATAATAATAATAATAATAATAATAATAATAATAATAATAATAATGATAATAATGATAATAAAATAATAATAATAATAATAATGCTAATGATAATAATAATAGTAGTAATAATAATAATAATAATAATAATAATTAATAATAATGCTTTATTTTAGCTGGCAGAGTAAAGGCCATAAAACCTTTTCTTCGACTCAACCAACAGTAAAATCGTACAAAAATTACATATTTATTACAATTTTTGCTAAACTAAACATAAAACACATTCTTACTTACCCTTACTTACTCACTGGCACTATCAAACCCGTAGGTTCATGGTCGCGCGGACATAAGCTCTCCATACATCCCTATCCTGAGCTACCCCCTGTATAATCTACTTCCCTCAAATCATAGTTAATGTTGTTCTCCCACCTCATTCTTGGTCTACCAACTGGGCGTTTTTCCTCTGGATTTCCTAAAAGAAGCTTCCATGCACGTCTTTCATTCCCCATACGCGCAACATGTCCTGCCCATCGCAGTCTACGAGACTTAACTGTTCTTATTATATCTGGCTTCCTATAAAGACCATGCAGTTTATTGTTAGTAGTCTTCTCCATTCACCTGTTTGTTCATCTCTCTTTGGTCCAAAAATTTTCCTAAGAACTTTATTCTCAATTACTCGTAATCTCCTTTCCTCCCTTAAAGTAAGAGTCCATATTTCGCATCCATATAATATAACTGGTAGAATAATAGTTTTGTATATTTTCAGTTTAACTTTTTTGAAAGGAGTTGGGACATCAGAAGAGTCTGCAATGCATAATAGCACGCATTTCCAGAATTGAGCCTATGTTTAATTTCTTTGTGCATCTCATTCCTATTTGTGATTATTATTCCTAGGTATTTGAATTCAGCCACTTCCTCAAAATTTCCCTCATTTGTCATTAGCTGTCCATTTCCATTATATAATGCATTTCTACGTGTGACCATATATAAACACATTCACTATCATTTATTTAGGCATAGCAGCGGACGCCGGGTATTATCTTGTAGATATACAAAATGCTGGATATAGTTGTGCATATAACAATGGTTTACTCTGCTATCCAAAAGTTTAAGAAAACATTTTAGGAAAATAGAGCAAGATGCATCCTGACGATACGTATAAGACATGGACCTAGTTTAAAGGGCCAAGAGTCGTGAGAAATTTAAAAAGGGTTTGCAGATATGGGAGCTTCTATGAATAACATTCGTATGAGAGAATGAAACTGTCGTTGCAAAATACATCTGCCATCCCTTTACAAATCACAAAAAAAAAAACTAGCTTTGTCGTAACGAGTTTGTAAGGGTTACGATTGATCTTGCTAATATTTTTATGATAAAGGAAGGTCAGTAATGTTACAATGGCAAAAACCAGATCTTATAGTTTCGCGGAGACAGGTTTGGCAAGCTTGCAAAAGTGCGTGTGAGGGAATGCAAATGTGCAGCTGGAAAACCTGTTCAATCCATCAAGGGATGATGTTCCTGCGTTTCGCGAACGCATTTTTTACTAGCCTCCGGTACACAATAGATTTTTTTTGTGAAAACAAGAACATTACAATAATTATAGTTGAGACAGGGATCACAAATCTATGACCCTTAGGCATGATATGGTGCATCGTGCGAAAATTCTCCCTCGCAGTTAAAAAATATATAGTGGAGATTGTTAAAAGTGCCAGAAAGTCTAAATTAGAACGTGTCACAAATAAGGAAATTAGAAACAAAATGGAAGCAGAAGAAAGCATAATTGAAAGAATTGAGGAAAAGGAATTAAAGTGGTTAGGACATGTTTTAAGAATGGAAGATGAGCGATGGCCGAAGCAACTATATGAATGGCATCCTAACAGAAAGAAGAAAAGAGGAAGACCAAGGTTAACATGGAAGGAAAACATGAAGACAGTAATGCAAGCTAGAGGGCTAAGCATCGAAGATGCCCAAGACCGTAGGCTTTGGAGGTTTGGCACGGGAAGACGGCAGCAGCTGTAAAAACCCGAAGATAGATTGTTAAAATTATCGATGTAGACGATTTAACTATAATTTTACTATACATTTTATTTCATGATCACTTTTAGTACAAACTGAATTAAAAAAGACGAAATGAAATAAACATTTAGGCCTATCTGTTTTGGTATTATTTATTAAATATTATTTTGTTTATTTGCATAGTATTTGCATAGTAATTCTGCCCGAAGGCAGGTCCTTCACTGCAATCATAGCATTTTCATGCTATGCTTGCAGCTTTACTAGGGAATTATGTAGGTGTGGTAGCTTCCCGTTGCTTTCCACACCGGTGAAGGATGATGATGATAACGATAATGATGATAATGATAAGGATGATGACCATAAGATTTCGGGGACCATTTGGGCCTTAAAGTTTTCCTGACAATTGTCTTACAGGCGAGAAAAAAACCCGATAAAAACCTCACCCAGAAAAACTGCCCCGACCGGGGATCGAACCCGGGCCCGCTGCGTGACAAGGCAGCACGCCACCTCGAGACCACAGCGGTGGACATTTTGTTTATATATCAATAAAACTAAATATAAGGTCACACATAGAAATACATTAAATAATGGAAATGGACAGCTAATGACAAATGAGGGAAATTTTGAGGAAGTGGTTGAATTCAAATACCTAGGAACAATAATCACAAATAGGAATGAGATGCACAAAGAAATTAAACATAGGCTCAGTACTGGAAATACGTACTATTATGCATTACAGGACGTCGCAATTCCTTTAAAAAAAAGTTAAACTGAAAATATATAAAACTATTATCCACCAATTATATTATACGGATGAAAACATGAACTCTTACTTTAATGGAGGAAAGGAGATTACGAGTATTTGAGAATAAAATTCTTAGGAAAATTTTTGGACCAAAGAGAGATGAACGACAGATGAAAGGAGAAGACTAGATAACAGTTAACTACATGGTCTTTATAGAAAGCCAGATATAATAAGAACAGTTAAGTCTCGTAGACTGCGATGGGCAGGGCATGGGGAATGAAAGACGTGCATGGAAGCTTATTATAGGAAAACCAGAGGGAAAACGCCCAGTTGGTAGACCAAGAATGAGGTGGGAGAATAATATTAACTATGATTTGAGGGAAGCAGATTATATAGGGGAAGATTGGAAAACATTATCTCAGGATAGGGATGTATAGAGAGCTTATTCCGCCCGGCCATGAACCTACGAGTTCAATAGTTAGTTAGTTAGTTAGTTAATTGTCCACTGCATTAATTCTTTGTGTATGTAAGAGTGAGTTTTATATTTTAAAATATTCTCTTAATTTTGAAATATTTTTTTAAAATATTCTGGTATTAATCGATTATATAATGTTTTGTTTGTAACATTCTCCTTTGTATTAATTCTTTATGTGTCAGAGTGAGATTTAGTTTTATATTTTGAGACTTTATTCTGAATTTTCTTAATGCCTTCAATAACACTGGCCAACATGATTTATTTCTGATGAGTACCAACAGTTGTACTTAATGCAGTTTTTTATCGTGTTTTCAAATATGAATTCGGAATTTCTCCATCACCCACAGTTTTATTTATTTCAATTTCAATTAATGGATTTAAATAATGATTTTTTAATAAACGTTTTTTTCGTCCATTTGTCCATTGTAAAATAAAACGGGGAACACTTTCATCAGGGGTTTCAGCTGTGGAAAAGTGATATCAAGGCAAATGGAATCCTAATATGCTGGTCGATTATTGTTGGACAATCAAGAGGGATGCTCCACAGGCGAAATATAGCAGAAAATCGTCATTTCTTACTTTCTAGGTGAGTCCGAATGTTCGAATATTGTGTAGTTACGAATGTAGAAAATATTAAAGTGTTGAAATTATAAATTCCTGTCTCTCGGAAACCTTGCGTGGTGGAGAAAAACGATTAAATATTTGAATTCAGGAGAAAAAATACTATTAGAATCACATATTTTTCTTTCTGAGACAAAAAAAGAAAAAGTTTCTTTTTTGTTGCTCTGTGGAATCATTTGATGGATTTACACAATCTCTTTTGTTTTATTCTTGACAGTTCTTCTTCTTTCCTTTTATTTTGTTGTTTATATAATAATAATAATAATAATAATAATAATAATAATAATAATATAAAAATGATATGTAACAGATCTATATTGAGTGTTGTACAAACATTGTAGATTGTAGACGTAAGGAGCATGAAGTATGACGAATAGAGACTTCTAAATAAAGGCATCGATTCTACGTCGAAGGTAGGAGTAAACATTTTTTACAATTTTTTTTTATTGATAACACTAAAGCTCGTCAACAGCTACAAAATATCGGTTGACAAACGGATGAGAAAAAAAGGCACGTAACTGTTATGTCTTTACCTATTTATATATTGATTATGCATTGCACAATTTACTGAATTCCAGCCAGTTTTCTGTGTTATGGAAAATAAGCGGAAGTTGGGGATTATGGAGATGGGAATATGTCCGGCATAATGGCAATATCGCATGCATACGGAGTTACAATGCGCTTTTCACAGCTTGATGAGTTAATTACTGTTCTGTCGTGAAACCGTTTTTACGAGTTCATTTACACCTTACTTATTTCAAGACAAATTGTGTAACACTTTACAATCAAACTGTCTCCTTCGGTAGCAGAACTTTAGTTCTTCCGCAAATCACGTGTCCAGATAACAGACAGAAATTGTATAACAGTGGATTTATGAAATATTGCTTTTATAATTGACTCTATTACGTCCATTAAATTATATGAAATAAATAGCGAAACTTTCGAATGTATTAAAAATACATGAGACAAATAGCTTTGCCATTTTTGAGCTTACGAGTCAATTCAACTAAATTAAGTCACATGTTATAGTAGGGATCTATAGTGGACTCACTATTTTAGTTTGCAGGCACTTTACTTTGTTGTTGGTAAAGTCTATTTATAATAGTAAACTAAAGTAAAGTGATCCCACAACAGGCCCGGAGGCCCTTGGAGTAGTAGGAGGTTAAGGCTCCCACTTTTTCTAGACAATCAGCACTTTATGTCAGCCGGGTTGTCAGCCCTGCGTGACGGCCGCCTTTACCCCAGAACAAACGTCTGGTACTCATTTCCGTTAGAGGCTGAGTCGACCTCAGGGCCTTAGTGCCGCCGGAGGGTTTGGGTCAGTTTAAAAATCCAGACCCTAACGGGACTTGAACCCTCGACCCTCCGGCTTGTAGCTCAGTGCCTTAACCACTATGCTACGGCGTGCACCCATAATAATAATAATAATAATAATAATAATAATAATAATAATAATAATAATAATAATAATAATAATAATAATAATAATAATAATAATAATAATAATAATAATAATAATAACAACAATAATAAAATCCAGGTATTAATAGCACAAGACCACGATGACGTAGAATATATGGCTAAAAAACTAAAAGAAGGATATGAAAAATGGGGACTTTATATAAACATTGAGAAAACTAAATATCTGTGTATAGGAGAAGAAATGGAAGATATAAATTTCAACAATGGAGAAGAACTAAAACCTAGTATTGAATGCACTTACTTAGGAACAAATTAGACCATTCAGGCGATAACACAGTGGAAATTAAAAATAGAATCTCTCAAACAAAACAAGCAATAAATGCTTTAAACTCTGTTTGGTGGAGCAAAAATATTTCAAAAAATAGAAAATTACAAATATATCAAACCATAATTCAGAGCATTTTAACATGTGGTGCTGAAGTATGGTAAATTCCTGCCAGGGAAACGAATAGAATTTTAAGTACAGAAATGGATGTTTTAAGAAGATCAGCTGGAAAATCTAGAATGGATAGAATACGAAATAAAGAAATAAGGGAAAATATGGGTGTAGAAGAGGAGCCCGGCATCATAGACATTAAAGAAAAGAAAAGATTACAGTGGTATGGCCATGTCTTACACCTAAATTACAATAAACATAAACGATTCCATGTTATAAATACAATACAATTAATATTTATAATATATTTTGATATATAAAAAACGAGAAAAATTATTAATGTCATAGTATAAATTTAAATAAATAGAGAAAAATTAATTATTAGGCAATAGATAACTGTATAAGCGTGACTTGAAAGTGCCAAAGTGTGCAACAACCCCTGATATCTTGAGGAAGGCAAGTCCAGGAGCGGGCAGAGGCTACGGATAAGTATTTAGGGTATCAATCGGCGTTGTCACGTTTTATTCATGGGCACTAACATACTGTATTATAATAATACTGCAAAAGACAAAAGTTGCAACGCTGTTAAGATAATTAGGCCTATGTCATTTTATATGACAATTATAATGCGAAGGCATTATTGGCAGAAAACTTTTCAGTTTTTGGTGATTGGAGCGGCGTCTAGAAGCCTCTAACAACTCTCCGACTCTGCTTGGCAGTAACAATATATTTTTTAAACCAGAGGGAAACAGTTGCCTTTGATGCTGCCTGGAAATTAAAATACCGAGTCCATGTTTTGCGGTGGACTAGTGGTTATGTACCTTGCCTTTCGTCCCGAAGGCCGACTGGGTCAATTTTTTTTTCAGGATGGAAAATCCAAGAAGCAAGTCCTCCGGGAGGGACTTTAATCCTTGGGCCCCGAGTCAGAAGATTTTCAGCTCGTAAAAGATCCTTAAGTCTGAAAAAAGAGGCCTAAAAATTTACCGATCTTCTTCATTCTGGTACAGTAAAATCTGTCTTAGTCGGAACCTTTATGAGAAGGAAACCTGTAGAGACGAAAAAAAAAAAAAAATCTCCAGAATGGTACGATTTTATGTGTAAAATCGTCCTGTATAAGCCGAAAACCATCATAACGCGGAAACGGAATGGTGTTTGAAGTACCAATAGTTAATTTTTACCTCACTCAGTAAGACGGAAAATTATTCTTAAGCACGTTCTAATTACAGTATTAATGACCACACGTGAAAATTTTGCATATGACGCTTTCAGCATTATATCGTTTTACCTTCTTGTGTTGCCATTGTATTGCGGGGATACCCTTGCTTATGTGTGACAACGGGGAATCCCTCGCTTTTCCTAGCCTGCTTACGTTACCTGCGAGGGAGTTGGGAAACTTTTCAGTCTTCCTATAGTTGAGTTTCTTCTCGCTTTTGTGTTGTTTTGTATTGCTGTGCAAACTGAGCTGTGTTACATACACTATTTTGTCTGTATTTCAGTCAATACGTTATGTCCTTAAGGCGTGCTGTAAAACCCTTACACTGTGCGAGAAAATTCACTGCGCTACAAGCCAGAAGGTCTAGGGTTCAAGTCCCGGTGGGGTCAGGATTTTTAAACTGACCCAAACTTTTTGGCGGCACTATGGTCCTGGGGTCGACTCAGCCTCTAACGGAAATAAGTAATAGACGCTTGTTCTGGGGGTAAAGGCGGCCGTCACTCAGGGCTGACAACCCGGCTGATATCAAGTGCCGATTGTGCAGAAAAAGTGGGAGCCGTAACCTCCTACTACCCGAAGGGCCTCCTGAGGCATGTAGTGGAATTACTTTACTTTTTACATGATATTTATAGGAAACCAGATGTAATAAGAACTGTTAAGTCTTGTAGACTGCGATGGGAAGGGCGTGTGTCACATACGGGGAATTACAGAGAGACATGGAAACTCCTTGTAGGAAAACCAGAGGGAAAGCGCACAGTTGATAGGCCAAGGATGAGGTGGAAGAATAATATTAATAGTGATTTGAGGGATAAATTATACAGGAGGTGAATGGAAAACATTATCTCAGCATAGGGATCTATATGGAGAGCTTATGTCCGAGAGGCCATGAAATTCCGGGGTTGATATGCCAATGAACTAGTTAACTTCATCACTCATTTTTAATTATAACCGTTCTTACCAAACTGTATGATTGATATGCGCAATTATTTTATTTTTCAAATAGCACAAATGACAAATGTCAGGAAATTTTAAGGCCCAAACTGCCCGCAAAGTCATCTGGCCATCATAATCACCATTATCATAATATCCTTGTTTTGTAGGAAAGTACGAATGTATGTGTCAATGGTGTGTTTCATTATGAAGCTAGCCTGGTTATAAATTTGTATTACTCGTTGAATATTGGAAAACTGTTAATCCATTTCATTATACGAGTTTATGTATAAAATATGAGGGAAGAAAATTAGTGAATCCATTTTTATTACAGCAAAATATTTATTTCTTTACAGCTTTTTAATGTTTACACATCTTTCTGTGCCTAAATTTTTATTTTCCTTCTCCACTCATCTGTATCCATTCACTCCATGTCCTCCAGTCCTCTTGTTCTCATTCCAGTTCATATTTCTTGCATCCACGAGTTTCGAGGTCTTCCTTTCCTTCTTATTCCAGGTGGACACCATTCCAATGTTTTTCTGAGTAACCTTTCTTCTTGCATTCATCGTACATATCCAAAACAATTCAATTGCTTATATCTTATATAATCTACTATTGAATATCTAATATTCATTTTTTCTCGTATGACAGTATATCTTATTTTTTCAAATTTTGAACATCTTGCTGCTCTTCTTATGAAATCCATTTCCATCGACATAAGTTTTTGTTCGAAGTTTTTGTTGAATCCTAACTTCAGCTCCATATGTGACAGTACTTCTCACTATTGAATTATATATTTGTAATGTATTTTTTCTGGTTATATGTCTGTTCCATAAGACTCCATTCATCATTGCTGTTATTGCTCTACCTTTGTTTACTCAGTTCTTAATATCACTTTCTTGTTTATCCTCTTTATCTACTTTTACTCTCAGATATTCAAATTCTTCATATCCTCTATATAGCCCTTTTGATCTTCTAATATTACAGCGAAATATTACTTTATTTAAAAGAAAACGGGCGCATATTTCTGGAACACAATAACTTACTCATTTAGTATTGTTTAAATAGCTGAAAATATGGAATGGAAATTCTACTGTGATTTAATATGGAGGGCAGATGTAAGGACACCAGTAGAAGAGGTAGAAATACAGTAAAATAGGTTAAAGTAAAATGACAAGTACAGTGTAAGTAAAAATAAATTGCTCTCTCCGTATAGCGTATGTAAATATGCTAATGATCTTATAAAAATAGTTCAATCAGTACTTCTTCATCTTCATAATTTGTAGGATTTTCATCCTGTTTATTTCCAAAATCACTCATCGGAGGAAGACGTATTGGATGTGCATCCACTGTCTATCTATCTCTTGGCTGGTCTTCATCTTGTTCTTCTCTCGTCCATCGGTCTATCTTCTTTAGCTCTTTTTGCAAGTCAGTTGCGTTCCATTCTTTCTATGTGACCTTTCCAATATTTTCGTCTATCTATAATAAATTTGGTTGTGTCTTGAATATGACATTTGTCCCTAATTTCTGTGTTGTATATCTTATCAAATATTTTTGCCTGAATAGTTCTTAAGATCTTCATTTCATACGTGCTTATTATTTGTTTAGTTTATTATTATTTTATTTGTCAATCAGTACAAGTCATTTTTAATCAAAAAGTGTTTAGTAGAATAGAATAGAATAGAATAGAATAGAATAGAGTTAATTAGCGTGGTGGAGTTAAGACCGTGTGGCTTTCTCTTCCACTCACCAGGACAAACATATGTTACATATAAATACAAAAAAAAATACAATAATAGTCATACTAAACAATAATTATCTGTCAAATTGAATAATAATGAAAATAATGTCTAATAATACAATGAAATTAAATACAATTAAAATTAAATTAATGATATAATGAATACAGAAAGGAATAACAGCTCGAATCTACTATACTTAAAAAGAAAAGAAAGAAAAAATTCAAAGAAAGTAATAAACTACAATGAATTAATTTATGCTTTTATGCAAGGCATTGGGAAAATATATTAACGAATCTTAAATCTATTTTTATTAAATAATGAAAAAACACATTATCAATTTTTAAAAAGTAATATTAGTGAGTTGTTTCTGTTAGTAATTTTATTTTCAATTTTTTTCTAAAAGATGGTAAAGTTTGTATAGATTTTAATATTGAAAGCTAATACATTTTTAAAGTTTCCCAATTTCATTGTAATTATAGTAAAATAAAAATATCCCATTTCATAGTTTATGAACAGATTCCAAGAGGAATATTAAATTAAAGCACGTAGGCTTACTTATCCTAAGTTTTATTACTTTTGTGAACATTTGACTTCACGGTATCATAATGACAATTTACGTACATTATAAACTTGAGATACTTTGTATTTTATTCATTTGACATTCCATAGATTCCTCTAATAAAAAGCTATACGTCTTAGAAATATCAATCTTAATACCTTTGAAGTCAAATCTTGGAGGGGGATATGAATAATAATGATGGATTTGTACATTTGAAGTTTATTACTTTCAGATGAAAATCGGCTGAATTCAAATACCTAGGAACAATAATTACAAATAGGGATGAGATGCAGACGATCTGATAATTATACAGAAGTCAGAGGATGATTTACAAAGAGCCATTTACATGTTGAATCAATTGGGATTCTATTATAATCTCAAAGTCTCAACTTCAAAAACTAAAATTATGGCTTTTTAGGGCAAAGTGCCAGTCAGAGCAAAAATAGTAATCAATAAAGAAATTATAGAACAGATAGCACACTTTAACTATCTTGGTTCAGATATAACATATAGCTATGATTGGGATATACATAATAAATTAAACTGATATCAAATGATGTGTGGCACCATAAGAAGAACCCTCCGAAAGACTCGAAGAGAAACTCAGCTCAGGTTTTATAAAATTATGGCTGTTCCTGTTCTTTTATATGGATCTGAATCTTGGGTACTTACAAAAAAAAGATATCTCACACATTCAAGCCACTGAAATGAAATTTTTAAGATCCGTAAAAGGATGTACACTCATGGATAGATTACACAATGAATCAATAAGAAATGAACTGGAGATATTTTCAATAGTTGATAAACTAGAAGAACACAAATACAAATGGAAAGAACATTTAGACAGAATGGACAATACAAGATTATCCAAAAAGATCAACATCTACAAACCACATGGGAAAAGATCTTTGGGACGGCCAAGGAAACGATGGATTTGAGACCGGAACAGGTCACATTGACCTAATCCTGGAAAGGAAGAAGAAGAAGAAGAATGAGATGCTCAAAGAAATTAAACAAACGCTTAATTATGGAAATAAATGCTATCTTACATTACGGGGATTCTTGTCGTCCCAACTCCTTTAAAAAAAACGTTAAACTGAAAACATATAAAACTGTTATTCTCCCAGTTATACTATATGGTTGCAAAACATGAACTCTTACTTTAGGGGAGGGAAGGAGATTACGAGTTTTTTTAGAATAAAGTTCTTAGGAAAATTTTTGGGCCAAAGAGAGATAAACAGGCAGGTGAATGGAGAAGACTAAATAACAGTAAGATACATTGACTTTATAGAAGCCAGATATAATAAGAACAGTTATCTCTCATAGATTGCTATGGACAGAAGTCTACTTGTGGCAATAGGGAATGAAAGAGGTGCATAGAATTTTCTTGTAGGAAAACCAGAGAGAAAACGCCCAGTTGGTAGACTGAGAAAAGGATAGCTTATACCCGTTCGGCCATGAACCTACGGGTTCGATAGAGCTAATGTTAGTTATGATGATGATCTTGCAGAAGATTTCCGGGCTGTTGGCCGTGGTCTTGAGGCTTGTAGTTCCCCAACGTTTCTCCAGAGACTGCGTTCGGCATCCTCAAGGGTTGTCTTGAGACTGGCATCGAACACGGGCCCGCTGCGTGACAAGGCAGCACGCTACCTCGAGACCACAGCGGTGGACACATAGAATATAATACAATTAAAATTATATAAAATAAAGTAAGTAGCTTCCTAGATGATTATTAATGGAATGCTGTATAGGCTATAGTTGTTATGCAGTTAATGTTTTCATTGTGTCGAAGTTAAGATACCAGTTAATTTGGATTTAACTAATGATAGCGATCGACAGTCCCTGACATGACTGGGAAGTGAGTTCCATGCTCTAGTCATAGATAATGTGTAATCTGATTCAGAGTATAGACATGTCCTGTGCTGCGGTATCAAAAGTAAAGAAATCTTGTGTTCTGTTGATGACTTATTTACTCCGTTATTACGAGCTACAATATGCCTAGTGGTGTAATAATAATTTACATCCGACTCATCTTGAAACCGTCACTGGAAATTGCTAAAACTTTCAGCAAATGCAATTTTAAGTATAAAAAAGACAGTAAGTAATATAGTGACTAAAGGAAGTATATGGAAATTTCCATGAAACCAGTTTTAGGAGGGCAGCGTCATGCTTTTGATTGGATGGTTAATTCAAGTAACATTTGTCAGATAATTCGCTGTATCGTATACACGAATTCATGGCCAAAATTATTGTAGTTTTCCATACAGACGGTTCCTAAAGTGTATGATTAACCATCTTCTTCTCCTTCTTCTTCTTCTACTACAAGGTTTAGGCTATGCAGCCTGTTCCGGCGAAGTTAAAAGTGGAGTGCATCTTCTACGTGGTCGGCCAACATCTCTTGTTCCTCTGGGATTATACCCCGTGAGGGGTTGCTGATCCCCCATCGGGCGCCTCCCCAGGTGGTGGATAGGGGAATGCCTCCTAAATATAGGTGGTACCGGGGAAATGAAATACCCGGGGTGAACCAATATCAGCATAGCGTCTGTTCCAGATTTGACGGCTATAATGGGGCAGGTAGAGCTCAGAGCCGAAGAGAAGGCAATCTACCTAAGGGAAAGCACCCTAAAACCAAAGCTGAAGCAAGTTGGGAGGCTGTAAGGTGGCAATCCCACCACCCAACTATATCTGCGCAGTCCTTGTAAGGCGGCCAGATGAATTTTCTATTACTAAAAAGCGAAGGAGAATATATAAAATTGAAGATAAAATCAGCGAAAATAATAAGAAATGGACAGAACACTTGATGATTAACCATAAAGTCAAATATTTGTAATTCATCATCATCATCATAGTACATTCACGAATTTAGGCCATTTGTTGACCTGTTTCGGCCCTCAAGAGAAACACCATCCAGAAGTCTTTTGAGTGGACGTCCTGGTCTTCTTCTTCCTGCGGGTTGATATCTTAACATTAGTTTGGGTATTCTGTGATCTTCCATTCGATGAACATGTTGTATCCATCTTGACTTATAATCAGAAATTTTGTTTTCTAAAGATTCCATGTGTAATTCTTCTAAGATGTCTTCATTTTTTTTGTGATCTAGTAGTGTGTATCCTGCAGTCCTCCGAAGATATCTCATTTCAGCAGATCTAAGTCTCTGTATATCCTTCTGTTTCAACGTCCATACTTCGCTACCATACAAAAGAGTTGGAAGAGCCAGTGTTTTATACACTTTCAGTCTTGAATGCTTTTGGACTAACTGTGGCTTGAAGATAGAATTTATTAACCCTAAAATTCTTAAAAAGTAAGGGGTAGTGACGTGTGTATAACCTCTCCTACCCAATTCTCATCCTCACCTTCTCGTGGTACAACCCGTTTTCACAAACGAGGCTCTGAGGACCGAGTCACGGCGGTATAACCGTTCCATCAGGTACTGAGTAAATGCGGTATCCTAATGTCTGTCCAGAGACTAAAAGGTAGCAGCCCTACCACTGGACTACTTAGCGTCGGGCCAGTAACCTGTCCTAAGGAACTTCAAAACTACTTTCAAGTCTCAACACGAAAAAAGCCAGAAGGAATTAAAATATTTGTAATTATTACATTAATTGTCTCCAGATAATGTAATGGATTTTATCCTAGTAGGCTACAACTTCTCTCCAAAAACATGAAACCTTAAATTGGCAAAGCACTTGCCTACTCTTTGTGACGACAACATTGCGCCGTTCAGTGTGCCGATTCTGAGATGTAGGGCCTATATATAACTCTTGACGGCTAATTACTTTTTTGCGCGATAGTACGTTTTGTCGTACTTAGAGCAATGGCGACCATGATTGAAAGTTCAACTTCCTACATTTCGGGGTTGCCAACCTAAATAACCATTTTATTTATATACAGAATTTTAGTGTTTACACATCTTTCTGTGCCTAAAGTTTTATTTTTCTTCTCCATTCGTCTCTCTCCATCCAATCCATGTCCTCAAGTCCTCTTTGCTCTCATTCCAGTTCTTATTTCCTGCATCCGCGAGTTTCGAGGTCTTCCTCTCCTCCTTCTTCCAGGTGGACATCATTCCAATGTTTTCCTGGGTAATCTTTCTTCTTGCATTCGTCATACATGCCCATACCAATTTAATTGCTTATTAAATAACTATACTGTAATAAAAATAACTATACTGTAATATTACATATTACAAACACGCGTGTAGGAAGTAAAACCACTGCCCTCTATGTATACTACATATACACTGTATATACAAAATATATCCAGAAGGTAGTGTTAATATACAGTATACGAAACAAATCACTGCATTTTAAATGAACTAAATTTTATTTGAAACAATATAAAACAATAAATACGTACTTTCCGCCATGACCCACACTGTTAACGTTAGTCAGTTGTTTATAATGAACGCAAATATTTCCAACAGAGATGTTATTATTTTGAAAACATCATTTCGCAAAAAAATAATGTACAACGCACATTTGTGAAGGGTTTTACATAATCCCGGAAATTAAAAACCTCGCTATCGCTCGGTTTTTAAACATTTTCCTCAATTACGTAAAAACCACTTCCCAACCTCGCATCGAAATATGCTATTGATGCTTGCTGTATAGGGTTTTTTGATATTAGTTTTTCCTACCTGAATGGCGTTATTGCAAAATGATGGTGTTTATGTTTTATTGTGATTTATTGGGCAGTACCCCGAAAGTTTTCTGAATTTAACCCTGTCAAAATATGTTTCGGTGTGTAGCACGCCATTGTATTTTGTTGTCTATGTTGCACACTATAGGATTATTTCTCGTGTCAGTTATTTGAATGTGGCGGACCGCACTGAAAACGATATCAAACATTATTATTATTGCGTATATTGTGTAATTCAATTATTTGAATGTGGCGGACCACACTGAAAACGATATCAAACATAGCCTAACTATTATTATTGGGTATATTGTGTAATTCGACACACATTTAAGTAACTTCTATCGTTCGTTTTCTTCTATATTATTGAAGAATCAAGTATATTGAATAAAATATTCAGAATTATTAAACATATTGAATAAATTAATCAAATTGATCTGCCAATTTAAGGGTTAAACTGAAAATAGATAAAACTGTTATTCTACCTGTTCTACTATATGTATGCGAAACATGGTCTCTTTAATGGAGGAAAAAAGTTTTACGAATATTTGTGAATAAAGTTCTTCGGAAAAATGGACCAAAGCGAGATGAACAGACAGGTGAATTGAGAAGATTGCATAACATTGAGTTACATGGTCTTTGTAGGAAACTAGTAATCAGAACAGATAAGTCTCGTGGACTACGATGGGCAGGACATTTGGCACGAATGGGGAATGAAAGATGGACGTGAAAGCTTGCTGTAGGAAAACCAGAGGGAAAACGCCCAGTTGGTAGACCTATAATGAAGAGGGAGAACAGCATTAACCATGATTTGAGGGAAGTAGATTATATAGGGGATAATTGGAAAATCAGCTGAGGGTAGGGATGTATGGAGAGCTTATGTCCGCGCGGCTATGAACCTATGGGTTCGATAGTGCCAGTGAGTTAGTTAGTTAGACTAGATGTAATCAACTTTTATAAGATTCATGATGTGTTCCGTTGAGGTATTATTCAAAATTAAAATATAAAATTATGGAATATTCACCTGAAAGGTCCGTCTCCTCAACTTAATTAATTATTTAACTGTACCTGCTTCGGGACTTGTCCCATCATCGGCAGGATTCAAAACTGGTGTTTCACTGAAGATCTGGTAGAGGGGGTTACATGTATTGCTTTCGTTTTCGTTTATCAGGTTGTCGTTGTTGTGAGCTGCTTTCATGATTTTCCACAGAGAAAATAATCCAGCGACGATAAACGTACTCGAAGAGATGGAAATCATGAAAGCAGCTCACAACAACGAGAATCTGATAAACGAAAACGAACCCAATACATGTAACCCCCTCTACCAGATCTTCAGTGAAACACCAGTTTTGAATCCTGCCGATGATGGGACAAGTCCTGAAAGCGCTACAGTTAAATAATTAATTAAGTTGAGGAGACGGACCTTTCAGGTGAATATTCCATAATTTTATATTAATTTCAAAGAGAGATGAACAGACAGGCGAATGGAGAAGACTTCACAACAGTGAGCTACATACTCTTTATAGGAAACCAGATATAACGAGACGATTTAAGTCTCATAGAGTGCGTTGGGCAGGACATGTGGCACGGATGGGGAATGAAAGAAAATGATAGCTTCTTGTAGTAAATCCAGAGGGAAAAAACCCAACTAGTATAAGAATAATAAAGTGAGAGAATAACATTAACCATGGTTTGAGGGATAATTGGAAAACATTAGCTCAACATAAAGATGTGAGAGAGCTTATGTCCGCGGTCATGGACCTACTGGTTCGATAGTGCCAGTGAATTACCGTAGATACTGGTTTTCTACCTAGTGCAAAGATATTTAGTCTGTATAAACCACTATAATAGTAATCGATTTTATTTTATTTTCATAGAATATAAGCTATAAATACTCTTCTTCTTCTTCTTCCTCTACGCATGAAAGCTAGCAGCTTGTTGCGTGTTCATTCACTACAGGTCCGGGGTACGGTGACGTCCTTCCAACGTAGTTGTGGTCTTCCTAAAGACCTTTTCTGCTGAGGTGTCCAGTCACGTACTTTCTTCACTAATCTACTGTTCTCCATTCTATCTATGTGATCGTTCCAGTTTAGTCTTCTATCATTTATCCGTCCACCGCTGTGGTGTCGAGGTAGCGTGCTGCCTTGTTACGCGGGCCCGGGTTCAATCTCCCCGGTCGGGGCAGTTTTTCTGGGTGAGGTTTTTATCGGGGTTTTTCCTCACCTGTAAGACAAATGTCAGGAAAAACTTTAAGGCCCAAGTGGTCCCCGAAATCATATGGCCATCATTATCATCATCATCCTTCATCGGTGTGGAAAGCAACGGGAAGCTACCACACCTTCAATTCCCTAATAAAGAAGTAAGCATAGCATGAAAATGCAGTGAAGGACCTGCCTTCGGGCAGAATTACTATGGATGGATGGATCATTTATCCAGAGGTTTATAGGTTCAATTTCACATTCTTCTCTAATAACAGATCTGCGATTTTTCTCTCTCAGTGATTTTCCTACGATTTTCCTTAAAACTTTAATTTCGGTTGTTTCATTGATTTGTTTTGTTTTTTGAGTTTCTGTTCGGCATTCACAACCGTATGTTAGAACTGGTCTTTTGACAGATTTGTAAATTCTTACTTTTGTGTCTATTCTTAAATTTTTATTTTTCCAAACAGTATTGTTTAAACATCCCGATATTTTGTTTGCATTATTTGCTTGATGGAGGATTTCATCTGTTATTCTGTTGCTGCTATTAATTTCTATTCCTAAATATGCGTTTAAATTATGTTGGAAAATGTCGTAGCACGAATTATAACAGATATGTATCGATGTAGTTACCATGTTTTCCATTACAAGATTCATAGACTGTTAATTCAATTAAATGAAACTAAATAAAAATATAGGATAAGATAAAGTGAGAGTACAATAAATTCTAATCTTAATAATGTAGCCAATAAATGCTTCCGATTTGAAGAAAAAACTCAAATTCCACAAAAAAGGTAGTAGATAAATATAAAGGTATTAACATTAACAATGGTTCTAATAATTTAAGTAAAATGTAGGTCTTGTAGACCAAAAATAAGGGTTGCAGTTGAATAGCAGTGTAATTTGTTATTCGATTCCCGTCTTCTTTTTTATCTTTTTCGTTTTGATCCCATCGCTTATCATAAGTAATGCCACGAGTGATTTCCAAATTATCGATAAATTCACGACTCACGAAGTGAGGAGTGAATTTATCTAGAGAATTTGGAAATCAAGAGTGGCATTTGTTAGGACTATTTAACGAATAAAATTAAGCTGTTTACTCACAAATCATTATTTAGCTATAGTTATTTTAAAATATTTATATATTTAATGTAAACGGCGATGTTTGAAAACAAATGAGAAACGATAGGTACGCTTCTACTGCTTCATTTGTTTATCACTGCAACCAGATCATACTATTTATTGCCAAAGGAACGCAATATTGTAAGGAGGAGCTTTCTTTAATATGGTAATTATAACACTGATAAATATTTGGTGAAACACGACTCTGATTGGTTGTAAAACAGAAATCATTGAAACGTGATTGGTCATTGACTCCCATTTGGGGCATGAGTTAAATAGTCAATAGGTTTAACCTAAAGTGTACTTGAAGTGTTTTGAAATGTCTGGTAATGAAGTAATTTGTTGCGGATGTATTTTTGGATTAAGGAAACGTTAGGCCTAATGCAATGTCACGCATCCCTCGCTATGAGGTCAATGCATTTTTACCCCAAGGTGAATGATGACGCAAATACAGACCTTGTAAAATCTTGCAACTTGTCCCGAAATATTGCAGAAACCGTGGAGGAGAAGGCGTAATTACACGGTACAACAATTGCAAGAGCATAACTTACCCCTCCCCCTCTATCATATCATTGTAAAATTCCACTGACACCGCTGGCATTGACGTCATTACTCTATTCTTTCAGGAAGCGAAAACAAATCTGCAAAATAAGAATCTTTACATACAATGCAGTTTTTTTAAATTATGAAAGTACGTATTCCATTATAATGTATAGGATGTGAACGCAAAAAGAAGCATAAGAACATAAAAATAATGCAATGAAATTGTATTTTATGATTATTCATTGCTTGCTTTGACGTCAGTACTGGTCATTCTTTTAGGGTATATTATAAAATAAATGAATTAAGGATTTATAGCATGACAAGACATTTGATGATGCATTTTTTAGTATTGAACGAGTGATAAATTTAATATTAAATATCGAATATTAGCTTTACTTGCTAGAAATGTAATGTGTTGATTTCCATTTTAAAGTGCTCTTATTTAAGAGACCGCTAGATGGCGTTAGTGGAACAAAAGTTCACTGCTACCTGGCGCACGGAAATCGTATTAGTATAAGAGAAAAGGCTATGTTTAAATCGTGGTGCCTAATAGCTTAAATAGTTAAAGCACTGGTGTACAGAACCAGAGATATTGGGTTCAAATCCCGATTTAGGCATATATTTTTCTCTTCAAATTTGGAAATTAAAAATAGAATCGCTTAAACAAAACAAGCAATAAATGCTTTAAACTCTGTTTGGTGGAGCAAAAATATTACAAAAAATAGAAAACTACAAATATATCAAACCATAATTCAGAGCATTTTAACATATGGTGCTGAAGTCTGGCAAATTCCTACCAGGGAAATGAAACGAATTTTAAGTACAGAAATGGATGTTTTAAGAAGATCAGCTGGAAAATCTAGAATGGATAGAATACGAGATAAAGAAATAAAGGGAAATTATGGGTGTACAAGAAGAGCCGGATGTAATAGACATTATAGAAAAGAAAAGATTACAGTGGTATGGTCATGTCAAAAGAATGCCAGAACAAAGATTGCCTAAAATTATTATGGAATGGATCCCAATGGAAAGGAGGAAGAGAGGAAGACCGAAGAAAACTTGGATAAAAGGGGTACAAGCGACTATGAATATCAGAGGAATGGAGGAAGATCAATGGATGGACAGAGATGAATGGCGTTTGGTTTCCAGAAGACGGCGGCAGCTGCCATGATACCGGATGATGATGATGATACCGGATGATGATGATGATGATTTAAACCTTTTCGTTAAAGTAAATTAGCTACAAATCACGAACACTATTTAATATTTACATGAATGAAATAATTTCTAAATGGAACCTAAACTATACATCAGGAATCAAAATAACCAGTACCTTAAACATTAAATACCCTACTTTTTGCAGATCATCAAGTAATAATTTCGAATTTAGAGAATAAATTACTAATAGGACTATATATACTGAATAAAACACTAACATATTTTGGAATGGAAATATCAGTACAAGAGTTAAAAGCAATAACATTCTTAGGAGAAGATCAGTCAGAAGTAAGATAATAGGCAGTAACCAATGCCTAGAACAAGTACATATTTCCAACCATTTAGGTTGTGAAATATCTTATCAAAATGAAAAAGATGTGAACAAGAAAATCACCAAATTTACACAAATCTTAGGAATGATAAATCCGATTGAGGGTCTTTCCACTTTTCAGCGGTTGCCCTTTTACCAGCCGGCTGCTGGCCCTTCACATCCACATGTGTCAATCACAGAGGTAGATGATCAACAGCCAGTGTAGGGGTGACATGTGGTTAGCATGTCGAGTCCCCCATCCGTTATAGCTGGTTCCTCAACCTGGAGCCGCTACTTATTGTTGCTACCCAATTGCCTCACGATGCTGGGTGGGCACCGGTCCCATACTGGCCGAAATACCATGAGAAAATTTCTTCCCCCATGGAGACTCGAACCAGCGCAAGTCCCGTAGATCTGCGCCAAGGTTTCCTACCTTAACCGCTCGGCTACGGTGCGGGACAGGAATAATAAATAATACATTAAAAACTAAATTAGTGCAAAAATCCACGAGAATAAAAATATACAATAATTTGGCATTACTCTCCCTTTTATACGGAAGTGAGATTTGAACATTAAGAAAAAGAGACAGGAGCAGAATCAAACCAACGGAAATGAAATTTCTCATAAGGACAGCAGGATACATTATTTTAGATTGAAAAAAGAATGAAGAAATTAGAAGTAGAACCAGTAGAAGAAAAACTCTACAAATATGAATTTAAAAAAAAAGAACGGAAAATTCAAGAATCCTAAAAATGATGATACAATATAAGCCCAAAAGACATCGTCCACCAGGAAGACGTCTTAAAAGACTGCTGGATGAGTCCGAAACAAGTCTACAAAGACCTAATTCGGACGGATGATGATGAGCTGCAAATTTATTAATAGCTCTTCTGATTTAGTTGCTGAGTTTTTAAACTTCAGTTACTGATAAATTCATCTGAATTAAATATACTTTATCTATATTTAGTGCATCTTTTTTTAAATTTCGGTGATTGAATCTTCATCATCATCATCATAGTACATTCACGAATTTAGGCCATTTGTTGACCTGTTTCGGCCTCAAGAGAAACACCACCCAGAAGTCTTTTGCGTGGACGTCCTGGTCTTCTTCTTCCTGCAGGTTGATATCTTAACATTTGTTTGGGTATTCTGTGATCTTCCATTCGATGAACATGTTGCATCCATCTTGACTTATAATCAGAAATTTTGTTTTCTAAAGATTCCGTGCGTAATTCTTCCGAGATATCTTCATTTTTTTTGTGATCTAGTAGTGCGTATGCTGCAGTCCTCCGAAGATATCTCATTTCAGCAGATCTAAGTCTCTGTATATCCTTCTGTTTCAACGTCCATACTTCGCTACCATACAAAAGATTGAATCTTTACATATATAAATAAGTATGAGCGTGTCTGTCTGTTCTTTATGGACTTAGAAACTTCTTGACTAAAAAACTACTTTTCCATCATTTAGAGTTTTTTTGGAACAATTAACGTATATAACATATTACCGGATGTACTATTGGACCGGAGCTAAAAAAAAAATGCATCGGTACAGTAAAAAAAAGTCGCTTTTTTGACTCTTAAATGGCTTACGCTGCCTAGCACGTGGTATTTAAAAATATTTACTTTACAAATTTACAATTAGCAGTTAATAGATTGGATCATAAAAGTAAAAACTTTGGAATACCAAGTTTAATTGAAGATATAGAAAGATACCAATAAGAATGGAAAAAATCGATCATTTGAGAAGAATGGAATTTTTTTTTGTCTAATACCACCAGGTTGTCTTTTATGACATTTTTGGCTTTCTCCCCTGGCATTGGCAGAATTGTAATCCATTTCTTATGTTGGGACACCTGGAAGGTAGAGTTACGTTACCCCGATGATATCCATTCCATAGTAATTCTGCCCGAAAGCAGGTCCTTCACTGCAATCATAGCATTTTTCATGCTATGATTGCAGCTTTACTAGGGAATTGTGGTAGCTTCCCATTGCTTTCCACACAGATGAAGGATGATGATGATGTGATAATAATAAGGATGATGATGATGGCCATATGATTTCGGGGATCGTTTGGACCATAAAGTTTTCCTGACATTTGTCTTACAAATGAGGAAAAATCCAGATAAAAACTTCACCCAGAAAAACTGCCCCGACCGGGGATCGAATCCGGGCCCGCTGCGTGACAAGGCAGCACGCTACCTCGAGACCACAGAGGTGGACCCCGATGATATGATGGGTGATAAATGATAATGAAACGCCAGGAGAGTTCTTAACCTAAACTTAACCTAAATTCAAGATCATGGGCAACCACAGTAATAATTCCCTTAAATAAAAAGTTCCTATGGTTTAACCGGGAATCGAACCCGGGACCTCTTGAACAGTAGTCAGGAACGCTGACCACTAACCCATGAGGCTGGTCGAATGGAAAAAAATAGACTTGCAAAATTTGCATTCCAAAATACTTCAACTGGAAATAGGAACCAAGGGTGACCAAACCATCGGTGGAAAGATCAAGACTGTCTTCGTTAGGTCACATGGCCTAAATGGATTTGTTCATCGTGATGTATGATGCTGCCATTCTAAGCTAAACAAAATAAGAATAAATGAACCTGGTGTGAACGAAGTAAGATATTAACCTATTCTTTCCTTTTTCTTTTTCAATTCAGTCTGCGCTTCGTGGGAATTACAAACCTATGTACGTTGGAGGTAAACATTCCTGCACTAATGTATTTACTCAATCGAACTTCTGTTGAATGTGGTCAGCACCATGAACAAGATAAATCTTAAATACATTTATGATGTTCTTAAAATATTATTTTCAAGTGAGAAACAATTGGAGAAATAAACTATTTAGGACCAAAATACCACATTTCTGTCACGAATATGACACTGACAAATTATCTTTGATTTTGATTTATGATAGGTCATAGTATGAGTATTACAAAACTGTTTACAACTTTCAGTTTTAGCGTTTCAAAGCAGATACGTTTTTGACATGTTCCTTGCTGCCATAATGTTAATATTCTCTTTCTATTAGGATTTAATTTACTGAGTACTGCGTCCACTTCCCTTTGTATCATGGCAGTTTCGTGTATTTATTAAGACTATTTAACTCATGCCCCAAATGGGACTCAATGGCCAATCACGTTTCAATGATTTCTGTTTTACAACCAATCAGAGTCGTGTTTCACGAAATATTTACCAGTGTTATAATTACCATATTAAAGAAGGCTCCTACTTTTTAATATTCTGAACAGGTCTGACCATTATTTTGCAGTGACTGAGCCCGTGAGAAATACGGCTACCAGATTGTATATATAGTGCATGGATATCAACACATGCCGCATGCGGAAGTTAGTATAAAAACATTTGTAGCAATTGATTATATCACCAAAAAAAGAAACCACTGTTTGCACTTTCTTAAATGTATTTTTTTCCAGATAACAATCCAGAAAAATATAATTGTCATATTTACATCATACGACATCAGAAATGAATTAATATACAGTTTGATGTGTTTCATTTTTTCTCCACTAGAGAGCATTCTTACAATATTGCGTTCCTTTGGCAATAAATAGTATGATCTGGTTGCAGTGATAAACAAAAGAAGAGATGAAGCGTACCTATGGTTTCTAATTTATTTTCAAACATCGCCGTTTACGTTATATATATAAATAGTTTAATATAACTATAGTTAAATAATGATTTGTGAGTATACAGCTTAATTTTATTCGTTAAATAGTCCTAACAAATGCCACTCTTGATTTCCAAATTCTCTAGGTAAATTCACTCCTCACTTCGTGAGTCGTGAATTTATCGATAATTTGGAAATCACTCGTGGCATTACTTATGATAAGACTATTTTAGGTAATCTTACATTCCATAAAAATTAAATAAAGAATTAATAAAAGGGATTTTACATTCGGTTATGGACCAGTCTCATGGGTTTGTGGTTTCTGACTATATTTCGTGATGTCCCAGGTTCGATTCCCGGTCAGACCAAAGGAATTTGATTTATTATTCGTATAGTTGCCCATGGTATGATTCAATTAAGAGGGAGAAGTTATATATTATCCTGTTGGAGTTTGGAATTCCTAAAAAGTTAGTTAGACTTATACGAATGTGTCCAAATGGCACAAAGAGTAGGGTGCGTGTAGGCAAACAGTTTTCGGACACTTTTGAATTCCAGAATGGGTTGAAGCAAGGAGATGCACTATCTCCTCTATTATTTAATTTTGTACTAGAATGAGGAAGGCTTACAACTCAATGGTATTAATACGCTGTTAGTTTATGCTGATGATGTAGTTCTATTGGCCGATAGCGAGGTGATACTAAATGGCAACACGCACACACTATTGAGTAACACTAAGAAATTAGGACTGGAAGTAAATATCAATAAAACTAAATATTTGGTCACAAGTAGAAATTCAGTATATAATGGAAATGGACAGCTAATGACAAATGAGGGAAATTCTGAGGAAATGGCTGAATTCAAATACCTAGGAACAATAATCACATATAGGAATGAGATGCACAAAGAAATTAAACATAGGCTCAATTCTGGAAATGCGTGTTATTATGCATTGCAGAGACTCTTGATGTCTCAACCCCTTTCAAAAAACGTTAAACTGAAAATATATAAAACTATTATTCTACCAGTTACATTATATGGATACGAAACATGGACTCTTACTTTAAGGGAGGAAAGGAGATACAAGTATTTGAGAATAAAGTACTTAGGAAAATTTTTGGATCAAAGAGAGATGAACAGACAGGTGAATGGAGAAGACTACATAACAATGAACTACATGGTCTTTATAGGAAGCCAGATATAATAAGAACAGTTAAGTCTCGTAGACTGCGATGGGCAGGACATGTTGCACGTATGGGGAATGAAAGACTTGCATGGAAGCTTCTTGTAGGAAAGCCAGAGGGAAAACGCCCAGTTGGTAGACCAAGAATGAGGTGGGAGAGTAACATAAACTATGATTTGAGGGAAGTAGATTATAAGGGAATGATTGGAAAGCATTAGCTCAGGATAGGGATGTATGGAGAGCGCGGTCATGAACCTACGGGTTCGATAGTGCCAGTGAGTAAGTAAGTAAATGGTTGCCCATGTTCTGGAATTTAGATTAAGATTAGGTTAAGAACTCTTCTGACGCTTATCATTTATAACCCATCATATCATCGGGTCCCAATCTAGGTGTCCCAATCTAAGAAATGGAATACAATGCCAGGCGAGAAAGCAAGAAATGTCACAAAAGGTAACCGGGAGGTATTGGACAAAAATAAAATAAATTCAGTTTTTGTTATGATTGACTAATTTTCTTCTGAAGGAAAAGCACACATTCAAGTCTTTTCATAAGAATTGAAAATAATTTCCATTCCGGCATTTGCTTTAGGAATTTCAGAAAATCCTGAAATCGTACATCCTAAATTCCAGAAATCATATTTTTTAAGCCGTCCACCGCTGTGGTCTCGAGGTAGCGTGCTGCCTTGTCACGTAGCGGGCCCGGGTTCGATCCCCGCTCGGGACAAGTTTCCTGGGTGAGTTTTTTTCGGGGTTTTTCCTCACCTGTAAGACAAATGTCAGGATACTTTAAGGCCCAAACGGTCCCCTAACATAATCTGGCCATCATTATCATCAATATCATATTCACCTCATTAGATTAAGTTTAGGTTTAAGGTCTCTCCTGGCGCATCATTACCCATCGTCACTACCCATCATATCATTGGGGCAGCTTAACCCCGCCTTCCAGGCGCCCCAACCTCAGAAGTGGGTTATAATACGCCAATGCCAGGAGAGAATACCTGAAATGTCGAATGACAAATAGGTGGCATTGAACAAAAAAAATATATATTTTTTTAAACCGATTTAATTTTTATTTTTATTTTTTTTATTTTATTTTTTTTATTTTATTTATTTAGCCTGGTGGAGTTAAGGCCATGTGGCCTTCTCTTCCACTCACCAGAACAAGCATATGTTACATATGAATACAAAAAAAAATACAATAATAGTCATATAAAACAGGACAAACATATGTTACATATGAATACAAAAAAAAATACAATAGTAGTCATATTAGACAGGACAAACATGTTACATATGAATACAAAAAAAAGTTACAATAATAGTTATTGAACAATTCATTATCCTGTCATATTGAATAATAATGAAATTAATGTCTAATAATAGAATGAAACTAAATACAATTAAAATTAAATTAATGATACAATGAATAAAAAAGGAATAACAGCTCGAATCTACTATGCATAAAAAGAAGAGAAAAAAAAACACTACAATGAATTAATCTACGCTTTTTATACAAGGCATTAGGTAAATATATTAACAAATCCTAAGTCTATTTTTATTAAATAATGCAAAAACGCATTATTAATTCTTAAAAGTAGTATTAGTGAGTTGTTTCTGTTAGTGATTTTATTTTCAATTTATTTCTGAAAGATGGTAAAGTTTGGCAGTCTCTGACATAGGGTGGAAGTGAATTCCATGTTCTAGCAAGAGAAACTGTAATAGATTTCGAATAATAGGTAGTATGATGAGGAGGGATATAAGGACACTGTGCTCAGGGATCGGGTATCTAAGTTATGTGTATCAGAGAGTTTAGTGAAGCGGTGTGATAAATAATAAGGTAAGATGTGTGTAATATGTTATAGAGTAGGCATAGGGAATGGATGGTTCTACGATCTTGAAGACGAAACCATGACAATTGTTCCAGGGATGGTGTAACGTGATCAAATCTACGTATACCACAAATAAAACGTATGCAAGAATTGTGAACACGTTGAAGTCTTTGGGTAAGAACAGTATTTAGGTCAGTAAAAAGAGTATCACAATAATCAAAATGGGGCATTGCGAGTGTTTCTACTCGTTATTGTACGAGTATAAAAAAGATTAGGCTAAATAGGTAAAATTACTGACAATTTCAATGGATTTCACACATCTTATAATAAACATTAAGATATGAAATTAAACTCTGTCATTGAAACAATTGAGATAAATATATAACAAAATTATCGTAATTGTTGATGTAGCGAATCCACTGAGGTTACTCTGGAGAAGGAAGTAATGCTATTTTAAAGTCTACATGCTGGGGTCAACGACCGGATTTGGGTTCTCAGATACTGTTATATGCACCTCAATATGACATGAGGTCACTTCTCCTGCATTCAATTTAGTTCCTTCACATGCATACTATTCAGCAAGTCCCAGCCAAAAATACCATTTATATCATTCATTTTTATTAACATTTTATGTTTTTTTTCATATAATTTACATACATATGACATGGTTTGTTCATTAACTATGCTAAAATATTATATAGCTTAAAACGCAAATAAATAAATAAATAAATAAATAAAATATGTTACTGAGTTATATCTTAATAAATCTGAAAATCAAATAAAACTAAGTTTTATTTAACATAATGCAACATAAATAAAACCAGTCTGGGAAAGCTGACGATAAAACAGAATTGTTTTGAAACATGCCCAAGAACAAATCAACATTAATATTGAGGTAAGATGTCCAGACCAAAAATAATCTTATTAAAATAACCTCAAAATATAACTTCCTAAAATTAAATACTAAGGACGTCCACTCAAAAGACTTTTGGATGGTGTTTCTCTTGAGGCTGAAACAGGTCAACAAATGGCCCAAATTCGTGAATGTACTATGATGAAGATGATGATAATAAATATGGATTTTCATCAAGTAAACACCAACTCAATTGATTAAATAAAATATGAATCAATTAATTAAAGATGTGAAATTAAAATTTACAAAATTTAAATAAGAATCCATTTTTAAAATACTAAACTAACTCTCTGGCTCTATCGAACCCGTAGGTTCATGGCCGCGCCGACATAAGCTCTCCATACATCCTTATCCTGAGCTAATGTTTTCCAGTAATCCACTATAACAGCATTTATATAGAAGACTAGTTATTAAACCTGATATTGTAACGTGTTGTCTGCAATATTTTATCTACGTTCAGAGTATATTTGGTAGGCCTATATTTCAGTTATATTATATGAGTGAGAAACATGGACTCTTACTTTAAGGGAGGAAATAGATTACGGATTTTTGAGAATAAAGTTCTTAGGAAAATTTTTGGACCGAAGAGAGATGAACAGACAGGTGAATGAAGAAGACTACATAACAATGAACTACATGGTCTTTATAGGAAGCCAGATATAATAAGAACAGTTAAGTCTCTTAGACTACGATGGGCAGGACATGTTGCGCGTATGGGGAATGAAAGACGTGCATGGAAGCTTCTTGTAGGGAAGCCAGAGGGAAAACGCCCAGTTGGTAGACCAAGAATGAGGTGGGAAAACAACATTAACTATGATTTGAGGGAAATAGATTATACAGGGAATGATTGGAAAGCATTATCTCAGGATAGGGATGCATCGAGAGCTTATATCCGCGCGGCCATTAACCTACGGGTTCGATAGTGCCAGTGAGTAAGTAAGTAAGTATATTTCATGAAATTTATTTATTGCGGAAACGATATGCTTACAAAAAAAGTAATGTGGGCTTAGGAAAAAAAAATCGCACTCACACAAGCTCAATCAACAAACGTTGTTGTTATATTCTACAATTTTGGGTGCTAGTTTCATATATGAATTTAAAGTAAAAATGAGCGGAGAAGGTGATTTTCGCGGTTCATCAAAAATATTTTAAAATTAATATAATTATAATTTTATATTAATTTTGAATAAACCTCAACGAAACACATCATGAATATTATAAAAGTTGAACATTTTAAAAGCAGTACAAAAATCATCTATTGATAGGCCCTATACTTGAGTTACAGAGAAGTTTATTTGTTTAGTTCGTGCTTAAATGATCCTGAGAGCTATGCCGGCCGTAGCATTGCTGCCGATAGGGTTACCCATGCCGGACTTATCGAAGGTGATAAGCCAGACGAAAAAAGTACCTTGGTCGAAAGAGTGACAATCTTTCACCGTAAAAATATAACCGTTAAGAAATCAGGACATGGGTTCAACTGGGGTAAAATTTTCCGGAGGTCAAATAATCCCCCATTCGGTTCTCCGGGCTCAAACACAGGGACATGTTCCTAGGAACATGGAATGTTAGGACTTTATACATGGGAAAGCATTAGCTCAGGATAGGGATGTGTGGAGAGCTTATGTCCGCGCGGCCATGAACCTACGGGTTCGATAATGCCAGTGAGTAAGTAAGTTATACGAAATAATTAAAGTGTATTTTACATTTTGTTGGACCTGTATTTTATGTTTTGATAGCGTGTTTTGTTTTGCTATAGTATAGGTTCTGTTGTCTTAGTAACTAAATACAAACTAAAGCTTCACTGATAGTTATAATAGTCATCATCATCAATGACAGGCATGGATTAAGCCAATTGGCCTGTTCCGCTTCAGGAAAGAAATTGATCCCTCCATCTCTTCTTAGGTCTTCCTGGGTCTCTTCGCCCTGTGGGTCTGTAGTTCAATAGCTGCAGAGGTAGTGTATTGTTTGGCATTGTCAGAAGGTGTTCATGCCAATTATTTTGATATTTTTGAATGATTTCAGTTATTGCTGGTGTGTTGAGAGCTTTGCGGATATCTTCATTACGTATGTGATCATAAAGCGTA